>SNQJ01S0090557.1:40641-53319 GCA_010110895.2 Picea sitchensis
AGCCAATAAAACATGTACTAAGCATGTCCCTCAATAGATCAATGATATATCTCTAGCTAACATCACATCAACATGAATTGTCTCATAAATAACATTCTATATCATCACTAAAATAACCAACACTATTCCTCAACAGTAAATGTCTCATTACACACTCTAGGGTTAGTACGATGCATCCAAGATAGACTTTCAACACTCAACCATATGCCATCACCATACATACATCAAATACACATCCCAACATATAATCATGAAAAGATGCAATAAACCATGTCAAACCCTCCAAAACAAAGTTATACCATCAAAGGACACCGCAACTCATAGCCTTCTTTTCCAAGGATTTTACCACAAGTACACGACCTATTTTATAGACAACTCGCGTATGTATGCGACCATTATATAGGTCACCTCACGTATTTACGCTACTTCTCCCACAGGAGCCCAAGTATGCTTCAGAAAAAATCAAGCTTGAGCTTGCCTCATGGCTGCCCTTTTGTTCTGGTTGTTCAATCTTGTTCATCCACTTCTGAAGGTGTCCCATCTTCTTATAACTTGAGCTTTGAGATTCCATCCTTTAAAAATTGTCTTCCTTCCTATATTCATGTGTTCTTCTTGTCATGCTATATGAAGAACTTCTCATGGACTGTCTTCTTGTGTTCCAACAATCCTCGGATTTGTGGCCAAACCCACTACAACTGTAGCATCTCATGGTGTGACAATGAGAAGCAACGTGTCCCACTTGATTACATCTCCAACACCTTAGGTTGTTATGAAAGCTTCCATTATCTTTCCTTGCAGAATGTTTGCAATCCAAAAAATTTTGACCATATTCATTACATGAGTAGCAGTGACCATGAAAAACATTTTCATACCTTTTCTTGGGTGTCCATCTTGAAGTTGTCTCTCTTCTGAATTTGCTTTGAGGTGTAAAGATGTCTTCTTGATGTTTTCATTGCTTTGTTCTTTTGAAAATTTCCTTCTTTATGTAGATGGTTGACTTGCAACATTATTTCCACCTTTTGAGAATGAAGGACTTACCTCATTCTTTTTAGAAATGATAGCTTCAAGATGTATAGCTTCCTTGTTGCATCCAAGACCCGATTTATCATTTGGAGATCTTTGGCTATCTAGGATCGCATCCAATATTGTTGAGTTGTTCATAAACTTGATGTGAGTGTTTTCCTTCTCTTCTTTCTTTATAAGATCAACAACTTGAGCTTCCAACTTATGGCACGACTCTTCCTTTTCATTTACTTGATTCTTCAGTAGTTCCTCTATTCTTTTGGCTTCTTCGATTTTGGTCTTAATATTGACATTAACTTCAAGACATTTTCTAAGATCATCATATAACTTCTTATTTTCTTCTATTTCATTCTTTAGTCTTTTGAACTCTTCTTCTTTTTCTTCTAATTGAGTCTTTTTACTTTATTCTTTTTCTTTGATCATTTTCCTTAGTGCCATGGTATATCTTGGGTACTTTTCTAGGACTTCCTTGGTGTATTTTTCACTATACTCAAAAGCAATTGAGTAATGTCCTATTTCACTGCTAACATCATCTAACTCAGATAAAACTTTATCTTTAAGCTTCAATAAATCTTCCTCTTCATCTATAGTATAACTATCATCTGATTCTACACAAACTACTTCTAGATTTTCTTCTTCACTTGTAGAGAAACTTTCAACATCATCACACTTAGAATTATTGCAATCAAAGTATTTTGGAGATTCTTTACCTTCGTTCTTCTTTATGGAATTGTCTTTAGTGTTTTCCTTTTTTCCTTGATATGTCTTCTCTAGCTTCAGCCATAGATCCTTAGCGGAAGTACATTGTCCCATGCTTTCTTTGATAGAACTTGAGTGTCCATTGAAAATGATCTTGAGAGCCAATGCATAATTCTTATTTTATTCCTTTTGAGCTACAAACTTTGACTTATTCTTCAAGGGAACTGATCCACCAATAGTTTTTTTCCAAACACCTCCTCCCTTTTCTTTCAAATACTCGTTCATATCTATTCTCCATGCCGAATAATTTTTATCATCAAAGATTGGAACTTCGTCATCTGTTTGTGTGTCCATGGATCTCCTCCAAGATTGTTAAGGCTTACAATGAAGGCCTTCTCCGATACCAATTGTTGGGCACACCAATCACATTGAGAGGGGGGTTGAATCAGTGTGAGGGATATTTTTTCACTACTCACAAAAATTTAGTCAAAAATCACCATTCCCAACATCATTACTTATTAATTCCATTCATACTAGTTTATTTCATGTAAATATATATAAATTACATGCATTAACAATAAATAGTTATGCAACATCACAATAAAAAACACAAGGAACACCAAATATATGTATAATTTTATTTTTTATTACAGACTACAATTCTTGGGTTTTATCAACACCAACTGAAATAGAGAACCAAATCCAAGAGAGCACAAACTCTCAATGCAAGACCCATCCTGCGTATCTCAACACCAATCAAGATGTGAGGAATCCAAACCTCAAGTACAAGACCCAACTAGTAGATAGAAATCAATCTGTCAAACTGTAGAAACAATCTATAACAACACAAGTGCATCAAGTATGCACAACCTGTCAAAACAACCTGTCACCTCAACCTGTCTCATCAATATCATCATCCAAATATGATATGTAACTTTGTAAAAAACCTAGTGTATGTGATCACAGACTTGCAAACCTTCCTCAAATTCAACAACAAGAAACTAGCATTTTCATAAAACTTTAATTTAGTCTTGCATGACTAATTTTGGATTAGTCAACAACCCTAACTTGCAACAATCATAAATATGTACCTGTAATGAATAAAAGTCCGAAAATGGTAGAAAATTTTCATCAGTGTATTGTCTATAATTCCTCTAGGTTTCACTTTTTGGAACCTCCCAAAAAAGGCGTTATAGCAAAAATGGCATACCTTGTTGAATTATGTCTTATTATAGAGAGTGCAATTGTAGAGAATGCCCCGCATGGAATATTTTCTGTATATATCTGAAAATGTTACACAACATACTACATACTATAATCTAACCAATACATTTTGTATTACTAAATTTGTATATGTTACTAAGAATTTATGACGTTTTTACCCGAAACACATGTTTTAGACTAGTTTCGAGACTAGCCACAAACCCTATTTTCCATGGACTATAACTCCCAAAATACAATGACCCACAAGCTGAATTTTTATCATAGTTACTTGGACATGCTTTATCAATGGCCTACATATTTCTCTATCTAAATCATTATAGAAAAAAATATATTGCTAAAATGGTGAGATGACATGTAAATAACATACCTTAGAAAGCATCATCAAAATATTTTATCCTCCCTTGAATTTCGGCCTTCTTTACTTCACCTTCCCTCTGAAATTCACCTTATTTCTCCTTTGGTTACCTTAGTCACTTTTAGATATTCAATATGCTCAAATGGATACTAATGGGAGACCCTTGTGTTGATGGGTCCTAAATCCCTTTAACTCAACAACAGGAACCAAACCCACCACCGAGGCCCAATTAGACTCTACAGTGTTTAATAGTGGTATGGTTCTCGAGATCTTGCAATCCGTCCAAAATAATCGATGGGATTTACATTTTATTTTAAAGGATTTCTCCTTCGGTTCGAACATTCTCTTTTTGTATTTTCTATTAGGTGGGACTGATACAAGATAGGGTTGGTATAAACCAACCAGGAAACAAAAATGGAAACAAACTTAACTACTAGAGAAGAGTCGATCTTGGGATAACCCTTACACTCTAGCATGCAGACAATGATCATCTATTGCAGGCCTAGTACTAATACGTTAAGAATGTAGATATTCTAATTATTGACTGAGATACAAATTATCAAAATAAAACATACATGTGATCAACAATGGCAAGTAAAATAATTCACTCAACTCTAATCATCAATCATATAGTAACACAACTATTCATTTTCATCATTAAAGAAAGAACTGTAAAACATTGCATCAGATAACTTATCAATAGATTTAATAACTCTTACTCGTTACTGCATCCATTCATGAGACGAAATAGGAAACAATTCTTCTCCACATCCAATCATACACGCATTTGATGAAAACCAAACTTTGTCTCTAGTCCCAAAGGACTTCTCCATTAAATGGAAGCTCCAAAATAATTCTTAACAGAACCAAAATGAGAGTTTCTTGCAAAAACCATCGACCCTTAACTAATCAGTCAATGCTCTTATTTATAACATAAAATTAACTAAAAATAACAACTAAAGTGCAGATAAGCAAAACAAAATTCACCACATTGCATTCTTTCTGCCATTTTTTCTAAGAGTCATCTCAAGATATCACTTAAGAGGGTGACTCTTTTCGTACTCCGACCACTTGATGAATAGATCTTTGCAAGTGTTGGCGTATGGGAATATTTGTTGTTCCATCAGGACTGAGTGAATCTCTCTTATCTCTATCGCATGTGCCTGATACTTGACTATACTGGCACTTAACCATTGCAGCATAGCCCGAGCTCTGATCGAGTGCTCCGTGAACTGTTGCATCTGACCTGGTGCCATATCTATCACCTCAGCTATTTGCTCAGCCCGTAATGAGTCTTTCTTGGTGTGTGACTTGACTATGTCACGCCAGTCAACAAATTCATCGGGCATGCCAAAATCGGGGAGGCCGATGTCTTTCATTATCCAGTTGATCTTGATCCAATTTTTCTCACATTTGGCCCAGTTTTCCTAAATTTCCCGATGAGGTTCCTGAGCTTTTTTTTCCCAATACTTAGTTGATTTCCTGATGCGATCAAGGATACTCTCCTTTAACACCCAAATGTTGTGTTCCTCTATATCTTGATCCTGTTGGATCGCACCGATGTAGTCAACTCTCTCCATGGCTTCTTGTGATTTCTCGTACCACCGCTCCATATCTTTGCACGTCGCAACTGCCATGAGGGTCTCTTCCTAGAGCTTGGATATCCTTGTAGTGAATAGGTGTTGCTCATCTATAAATTTGTTGTAGGCCTCTTGGAACTCACTCCTTAGGAATACCACAGCCTGTTTGGTGTCATGATAGTATTTTTCCCAGTGGCATAAATGTTCCAACTCCTTTAAGGCAGCAACCATCTCCTTTTCATCCCATTTAGCTCTGTCTAGGGTGGCATTTGTGATCACCATCCATGCGCCGATGAGTTCGGACATATTAGCATGCCATGTGTTGATAATATGTTCCTCTATAGTTATGAGGATGGAGCAATCCAAAGTGATCCTCCTCTTCTTGGTGGTTCTTTGGATGATAGCCTTCCTTTTTCGGTCATAAGATATGGCATGTATGTCGGCTACTTCATCCCCGGGTTCAGGGATTTTTTGATCTCCCCAGGTAAGTGTACTCCCCAGACTCCCAATGGTATATACTTGTTCAAGACTGGGTTCTTGAACTTCATCTCTATATTTCGAATGCCCGACTTATGTCTATCTCTCATTGGGAGTTTGAGTACCAATTGAAATTGAGGCATCGGGGGTATGTTCGGTACATACTTGGTCATCGGTCGTGGAGATACCAATTTCCTATTGTGCAGCCTATTCTTTTTTTTCTCCCAACTCTGTCTCATCCTTCGAGCTGTCCACTTGAGTCCCCAGTGCATTGGGTAGTTGAGTGTATAAGACACTTTCGACTTCTTATTCTCTCTATGGAATCCCCTGAGATTGAGTGTCGGGAACTAGGGAAGATGTCTTCTCTAGTTCCTTTTCTTCTTCGATATGTACCAGGGTCACAAGATATACCTTTGGGCTCTCATCATCATCATATATCCTTATCATATCACTTAAGGGGTTTGACGCATTGGTCCTCCCCGATGCTCTGATAGTCTCTGGCTGAGCCGAAACACTTGTCGGGAATCTAGCCAATGGAGTTATGAAATTAGGTTCGTCTAACCCAGTAATTTCATCAAGGTCTATGAATTCAGGGCCGCTTGGTCATGTCTGGATTTCATCTAGCTTGTCAGTAGGGAGCCTTGCCACATTTATGATGTTCGGTTCATATTGCAGTTGATCAATTATCCATTGCACATGTTCTAACATAACTAACCCCGTCTCCCATGCGTCCTGAGCCTCAGGGAGACCTCTACCTTTCACTGACGATACCTAGGGAATATTTGTTGTTTTGGCCACTACCTGGGAAACTGCTCCTTCGGCCTCTATCATTTCTTCTCTGGACTTGAGGACCCCCTGAGCCGATTGTTATAGAATTTTTTCCTATTCATCATGTCTCATGGATTTGATCCTGTTCATATTAGGGTCGGCGATCCTGGCCACCACTTCATCCCAATCTTGGGAATTTTCAGTGAAGACCTCATCTTCAAATTTGTCATGGGTGTATGGCCAGTAGGACGATACTTGCGATGCATGCTTGAAGACTAGACCCCTTGGTTCATGTTTGTGGAAATGGTCGGTCTGGAATCAAAACTCCAATTGGATCAGTCCTTCCTGCTTAGCTTGAGTGATGTTTTTTACTAGGTAGAAACCTATATGGAATCCATAAGGTATAAATGCTCGCTTCTTATCTTTCACCAAGGTAGCGTTGTAACCTTGTAGGATGGTATGGTAGCAGATTTCCCCCACAACAAGTCGGTTGGGGACATGTTCTAGTAGGAGATGAGGTGCTATAGGGGCCCCGAATACCCTAATGTAGGTATCGTGTTCATCCATATACCAGTGATCGACCTTTGCTATCACCTTTTTTGTCGCAATCGATAACCTTGGACACTCTTTATTGAAAAGAATAAAATGAATGCACACGATGAATTCATCGCAGATGAGGGAGTAGGATTTTTTTGTACCTGTTCTCCCATAAAATGTTGAAGTAAACGTGGACCAGGAGTTCTGAGACGTGCCAGCTCAAGTTCATGCCAGCAAAGACATTTCTAGCGCACATGATGTCCAGTAAATACAAAGCCATGTAGAAGGATGGAGTCTCTCCTTCTTTCGATGTCTGAGCCTATTGTATGCAGATGCTCAACTGCATTGAAATGATGGCTCCCCAGTTGAAACCTCTCTCGGTAATGGCCATTGTTTAATATAGAGGCATTCATTCCTCTAAAAACCTGGAATAATCTTTCTCCCCATACAACCGATAGATGAGATCCATTATATAGATATACGACTCCCTTAAGTTGGTTGTCTCGTACTAGTCGGAGGTCTGATTGGTGTGTTTTTTATCTTCTCTCCACCATGAAGCCATCACCCGGTCGGTGTCGTGGTGTTCATATAATTTTAAGACGAAATCAGTGTTCATTCACTCCTCCGGGTCTCTAAGCTTGTAATAACTCTACACCTCTACTGGAAGGAAAACCCTGACACACTCTCCATTTTCGTCGTTCATTAGGCACTTTTGTGTTTCGGTGTGGCTGATGAGACATTGAAGCAATTCTATATAGGGAAACATTCGGTTTCTTCTCTCTACCATGTGCAGGTACAACCGTTGGATATTTGTAAAAACTTCATCGTCGAGATTTCTCATGTCGAGGTCGTTGTGCGATATATATTATGGGAATTCTTCTCGGTTGATCTTCTTGAAGAGTTCTCCCCAATGTGGGAGTACTGCCTTGCCTTCTATATTTTCCTCTGTGTCTCCAAAGGCCGTAGGTTGAGTTAAATCCTTCTTGGAGGATGTCCTGATGACTAGTTCCGACCTTGGGGCAAATTCTAATTGTTTTGCGACCGCTAGGGACAAGCCTTCTCCCACCTCTAGTTCCTTTATCTTCAGCACTCTTGGCGATCACCTAGTGTTTGGATATCTTGGAGGCATTTTTCCTGCAATCGAAATAAACCCTTTAGGTCCTGCATATAGAGAAACACTAGATAAATATATATATATATTAAGTGGAACACAAAAATACACAGATTGGTACATACCTGTAACGCTTGTTAAACCTGGTTATTTAATACTCACGGGATCTTGGAAGCTTGTGAATTGATCGTATCGCTTCTCTAGATGCTCTGAAAATCCTTTGCGTGTAGAATGGTTTCATTTACAATGTCTCAAGAGAATTTAAACAAGGAATAAATTACCATGTCGTATCAACCAATTAATTTGGGTGATGAGTGAAATTCAAACAAATCTGCCACTAGATCTCTGCAAATTTAATTCATTATGAGTTGACGATGGAGGCATGGAGGGTGATGTTTTCTATCGGTAATTTCAAATGTATTTCTTGATTCTCACACGAAGTAGCAACTAATGTGATATTTGGAATTAATTAACCTCTTAAAAGCTCAGAATCTAATCATATCTAGCACTAAAATGTCCCATCGTGTCATTTTCTCAGCGATGTGCTATGGATGTTTTCGTTGATATCCTTCTGCAAAAAACCTTCGATGCCGATTTATTTAATCATATGGTGTTGACGTGGAAAAACTTGGCTCGAGACACATGGCATTGAAGACCGATGAATTAACTTGCGAATATTAGTTGGAGTCGGGACTTTCTTCAAGTTGCACGTTCTAAACTAAACCTAGGAATCACAAATGCCGAAAAGATATCGGGGGTTGGCGATTGGGGATAAACCTATCACATAGCTTCTTCAAAAACTCCCGATGCTGAAACTCTTCGGGAATCGGTGACAGGAGAAAAACTTTAGCGTGGTCAGAATGTTCGTCGTGATTCGGTTTTCTTCGATTCCGACAAGCACGTCAGGTATTGGTTGTCGGCGATATCATTTCTTTCTTCTTAAATTCTTACTCCCTTCGCCTTTTACCGATGCCTAAGGGGATTGGCTATTGGAAATATCTGTATGTGATACTTTTCATGAAACAAAAATTCCTATCGTCGATACCAGTGAGGATCGGTGCTCGACAACTGAGGTTTTCCAAGTGATTTCTTTTCACCTCTTAATTTCTTCCGATGTCGAATCTTGACCGCATCAGGTGAAGTGTTTTGGATGTTGATTCCTTATTTAATTGTTAATCCTTTTTAATTCATGAGTTTTCATAAAGTTACACAAACCTAAATAGTTGATGAGATTCAAGAGAATCAAGCATAGACAAAATAGTTTCTCAAAAGAAAAATCGAATTCAAACAGTGCAAAGATCAAGTGGTACCCAAAAAGTGAAAAGATGACATAGTATTTTTAGGGTGTGTTGAGTGCTCAACAAATGGTGACTTACTTGGTGAAAGAAGAAACTTTGTTCCTTCCTCGGGCTCGGCTGATGCAAAAGTTGATTAGTGGCTTAACTAGTTTTCATCAGAGTTTCTTTTACCCTTGCATTTGGAATTTCCTCAGATAATGCATATGGGCCTACCTATGGGGTTTTTTAACCTTTATTCCACCTTCTTTTCCTGTAGCCTTGACCCATGCCCTATTTTGACAAGAGTCTAGTAAAGCATTCAATGGCACTAGGCCTTTTAGTTACCCTCATTCATTTGCTACGGTGTTGCTCTGCTGCCAGCGAGCGTCCATGTTAAGCCCTAATATTGGCTTATTACCCCTTAATTGGGGCATATTATATTAGTAATTTTATTTTATTTATGTCAGCTTTAGGCCATTAGTTATAATTATGATGCAGGAGCATTGCCAACACATCAAGCGAGCCAGCGCGGAAGCGGAGGACAGCTGGATAAGCAGCATGAATTTTGAAATTGCCTGGGAAATTGTTGCGCAACCCTTAAATGAATCATTTAAGATGAGGCGCACTTGTACATTGTAAATGGACCTTGAGAGGATAGGTCTCGTCCTTAGTAGACAGTCGGCATTTAATAGACTTAATGCAGTTAGATAGGAATTTAATTCTAGATTTGATAGTTTTAGAGTCCACGAGGGAAAATGGATATAGACACCCTCATTTGTACATTGTAACATTAGCCTAAGCCTAAGCATAGAAGAGAAGAAGCAGAAGAGCATGCAGATAATTGTATGAAGAACACCCATGTACAGGCATTTGAATTAATGGAAGAAATTTTTGATTCAAATTCATGGTTTGTGTTGTTTCTCTGTGTATTGATGATATGCTCATGAAAGTTTGCTTTTTGTCATACATTTGCTTTTATATGTTGTGTATGTGATTTCATGGTGGAATTGAAGTCTGTGAGGAAGAGTGAATGAGTTTCAATTGTTTCTCTAATTGAGCCAGAGAATTCCTGCAAGGAGTGCAGTCGAATTTTTCCGCAAGGAGTGCGTTGACAGAAGGGTTCAATTAGAGGTAGCTTTTGTTCTCATTTCCTCGAGGGTGCAGTTAGGCACAGGAGCCGTGCAAAGAGTGCGCAGGCTGTTTAAAGGTCTCAGGGTTATGAACCTAAGGGAAGTGTTAGAATATTGTTGTTGCAGGAGTGCACAGGGTCGAGAGACTTCAACACTCAGTCGAGGTTGAAGGGTTGTCGCAAGTAGTGCATGCAAAGAGTTCTCTTTTTCTAAGAGGCTTGAAGTCATGAAAAAAAACTCAGGAGAAGTAGAGCCTTCAAATCTGTTGGAGGACCATACAGGAGGGTTCGTATCAAGGAAATCCTCAAGGAGGAAGAAGCGACGGTCAAAGATTTTGTGGAGGGAACTCGTGGAAATCCTGCTAGCCATCAGATCTGACAGATTAGGAGGGGAGGTTACGGACACATTAGAGTCCGAGCTCAAAAGGCTGGTGAACCGTTGGATCAGTAGTTGAATTCCCATCAGCCATTAGGTTTGGTAGGAGTTGCACCAGGGTTAAACCCTAGTGAGTAGAGAAGTCAGGGTTTGACATTTCGGGAACTCCAGGAGTGAAGAAATCACAGCATCAAGAATCTCGATCCGTGATATCTCGACAAGTCTAGAACCGTTCATTTTGAGGATGCGTGTCAAGAGATCCAAGGAAGTCGGGGATCAGAGAATCAGGGGTTTCGTGAACAAAGAAATCTTGTAGTTTGTATTCATGATTCACGATATCCCGACGGAAAAGTTGTGTGGGACCACAGTAGGAGCTAGTGGAGGACAAGTGGCACAATATCGGGGATCGGGAAAAGGAAAGTTTTGAGTCCATTGACATCAGGATTCGCGATCTCACGAATTCCAAAATCCTGATAGGAGTGGCGAGGAGTTGAAGAGACATTTCACGCGTGCATCGGAGTTTCATTGCATCGGGTATCGGGAATCGGCAAATCATAGTGCTCGATATCGTGAGTAGCGATATCCCGATAAGGAAGATCCCGACAAGAGAAGAAGTCCTGATAACGTGAGGGGAAGTTAACATTGACTGGACATCAGGTCTCGGGGATTAGAGATCCCAACGATCGTCAGTGAACTTGCGATGCTGCGAGTTTCGATCCTCCGATAAGTAGAGAAAGGGGGATTGCGCAGAAGAGTATCTGTGGGTGCAGATTTCCCGATAGGGAAATAGAAGAACCTTGGAGTTCTTCGGGACAAGAGAAGAAGATCCTGTGATAGCAGATGTGCCCAAGGGTGCGGCTGCACCAAATTATACCTCCTAGTCTCTTATATATACCAAGGAGACATTTTCATTTTGAATCATCTTGTCCATGAACATTTAAGTGGGGTAAAAGGAGGTTGCCCCCTTGAAGAGGCTTATTATCTAAAATTATCTCTTTTTCAAGGCGTTGAGTACTTTTTCTGAGGTTTTTCTATGCTAGATTGATATTTGGTTCTTAACATATGGTATCAAAGCTCAAGGTCTTGGGGTTTCGCTACTACATCTGAGACACCTTGGAATTTTTGCTATAACTATTTTTCTACAATGTTTCAGAAGGAACGGCTTGGAGGATATTTAGTAGACAGATCAAGGTACGATGGGCTCAAAATTCATCTCCTGAGGCCTTATAATTTCAGAGATATAGCCTGTACAAGATAGGGTTCTGGAATCATCCTGAACTGAGTCATTGCAGAATTTTCTCTATAAAACATTTTTTGTAACGTTTCAGACCTTGAAATCTAGCTATTTATAGAAATCAGTAAGGTATCTATGGTAAAACGTTCAGCTTCTGGGTTATCTTAAATTTGTAGATACACCCTGTGTAAGATAAGGTATTTGACTAGTTCTATTGACTAGTCTCAAGAAGGTGTTCCAGGTAAAACAATCATAACTTCTTCCTAGAGTATCCAAATTGAGTGGGACTGGTTTCATTAGATCATGGATAGTCTTTAGTATTTTTTGTGCGAGTTTCAAAATTTATATAAATTATTTTGTGCGGGGAACACTATACAAGTGAGATATTCTAGAAAGGCCAAAAATCGACAAGTTGTGGGGAATTTACCATAAATTCCACTTGGCACATCCAATTTTGATCAGACCTGTGGCATTTCAGAGAAGAAATATCAAATAACTACATAAAAGAAATTTTCAAACCCATAAGGGCCGAAACTTGGGAGATACAACAGAAGAAAGATTGTCTAGAAAAACCACCTCAAAATCAAGGTTCAAAAGTGATACTTGGCCAACTTGCCACCCAAAAAGGGAACTTCTACACCAAATAAGCCTCCAGACAATCCTACTTGGATTCTTGATGAAGGTGAAGAAATGCGTAGGGACATAAATTATTTACAAAAGAAGATAGTAACAAAAGATTAACTATAAGATATGATGGAGGGTTTAAAAGGGGAGATCATGGAAGTATTGAAAAATTTTGTAACAGAGAAGACACCTGAAAGTGAAAATGCATCCCATGAAATTCATGATGAGGACACAAGGAAGGTGAATCAAGAATGGAGAAACTCC
>SNQJ01S0090558.1:8584-21012 GCA_010110895.2 Picea sitchensis
TTTAAAGGAACTCACATTGTATGCACATTTCTACTATGCATTAAGAAACAAGGTTAATTAAATAGGGAGAAGTAGAATTAGAATATAGCCTTGGGAGGATCCTTCACTCTAACATTTTCATGAATTGAATGTTTGATAGAGCTAGCACAATTTTATACTCCCAACTTAACCAAAGAATAAATCACTAACTTAAGCTAGAAAATAATATTTTCTTCTGCATAGACCATTTTCACTTAGAAAGTTGGGTGAAACATCTTGGTTGTTGGTATTAACACTGCAGGTGATTAAATATGTTTGCAAGCCAATTGATCAACAATACCAGGAAGTTGTTGTTAATGACCAATAGTGCAGCAATATACATATGATTTGTTGTGTTTTAATTAAGCGAAAAGCATTGTTTGTTTGGTACAACAGGAAAATGAGTAGTAATGTGAATTATCTCTTACCAATAGGTAGTGTATCTATTTAGATGTGAATTGGAAGTTATAGGCAACGATCCACTCACCTGAGCCATCATCATTCTTCAACAATTTGTATAGACATGTTGGGGTAGTTAACTACATAGTAAATGCCACTCAATAATTTCCACAAGGAAATAGCTCTTAACAGGACATAAATTTTTAATTAGGAGGGTCACTAAACTCTTGTGTTCCTGTATTTGGAAGATTGGTAAAAACCATTTCTTTAAAATGGTAGAAACCATTTTTTTTAAAATAAAAATATTGTTGGCAAATGTTATACATCCATCGATGTCTATCGATAAGACCCTTGGGAACTTCCAAGTTCTACATAGATATAGACTCACTACTTTTGTTTCATTCATTCATATAAAATTTTATGTTTTTTTCTTCGGATTGGAGCATGAATGAAATGGAGCTCCTAAATGAAGTTGTATTCTCCTCCAAACCTTAGCATGTATCTTGAACTTCACAGCTTTGGCTTCCATTGGAGAGAAAGAGGGGTTCTTTTACGTGCAACGGGATAGAAAGTATAGGAAGGGAGATCGACCGAACAGGGTTACAACGTCTGGGTATTGGAAAGCTACAGGCACCAACTAGATGATTCACAATGAAGTCTCTCATTGCATCGGCTTGAAGAAAATGTTGGTATTTTACAAAGGAAAGGCGCCCAAGAGGAAAAGGACGAGCTAGATCATGAACAAATATAGGTTGCCACAACTCGAAACCCAAAGAATTCAAAAGGTATTTATTCTAAATGACATGGTAATTTAACTTTCTTGCTCGGAAGTGATCAAATATATGTTTTTCGTTCAAGAGAAGCAATGTTCAAAGAGTTGATATCGTATTTCTACCAAAGTGTAACCATAAAGGTTTGATAGAAACCTAATAATGACTCGTAGTTGCAACAAAGGGAGATTCAAACAGCTAACCTCAGCACCTGTGTGGGACTGCAAAATTAGGTATCTAACATGCACATGCTCCCATATGCATAATTGAACCTCTTGCACTGATAGAAGACGGAAGAACAAAGATTTAGAGCTTGTAACACCAGAGCATAGAACCTATAAAATCAAAGCAGGAGAAGGAACATGGGAGTCATAGTGTAGGCAGGGGAGTTCAAAGCAAGGCGTGCAGGTGAATTCAAACATAGGGAGAGGCAAGGTGGTAGTGCATTAAGTGCATGTCACCAAACTCCCTGCAGCCAGCAGAGGAAGACGACGTCGCGACAGACGGGAGAAAACGTTAACGGAGCTACCCTTGCTAACGAAGATGTGGAGATGGAAAATCCAAAAGGTGGGATATGGTTTTGTCAACCAACGATTTTGTCGGAGATGTGACGTTCGACGGTGGTCGACAAACCCAAAACGTAGAACGTTTAGCTTACTCCTTATTAAATAGGGAAAAAAATCCAAATATATTTAATTCACACTGACCAAAGTTTAATAGCAACATCCAAAAAAATCTAAAGTTCAATAGCAAGTTCCAAAAAAATCTATGGTATATAGTTTAAATGTGGAGAGTTTTTTACATTATTTTTCATCCATTAGAGTTAAAAGACTAATACTATAATAATAATAATGCCATGGTCAAACTAGACATCAAATTGATATATGAAACCTCCTTGTTTGTGGGATAAGGGACCCCTCCATGTAACTATTTGAGTGCTAAAGTCTATGAAGGTATATATACCCTACTTCCTACTAGATTTGATCTAGTAACCTCCAAGAAAGAAATACATATAACATATACAACATGTAACACTAGTATGTTAGTTGTATAATTAAAATTCTTATGCAGCTTCAAAATATGACATGTGACACTCAATTACATGATACTACATATATATATATAATTAGTTAATAGATCACATACATATTAAACCTTGATATTTATTTGTATTAATTAATATATATTATTATTATTATTATTATTATTATATATATGAAAAAGTACACATCCAAAGCATTTTAAATAACAAGGGAATTAGTTGCTAAGCAGCTAGTCCCTACCTTGTTGAACATATTAGGTAAGTGACGCAGAGAACGTGTTGCCTTAATTTCTCTGCTTTCAATTTCTCCAAGCCCGAGCAAGTTGATGAATGACTACTTATTGCTCGAGCCTAATATGATATGATATATTACTGCGTACTTAGCTATGGTATAACCCTAATTTATAAATAAAATTATGTTGATCTTTAAGGATATTTATAATAGGTATAATACGAATAATTAAGTTTTTATATAATATAGTTAACATATGATGACATAACATACTACTATTAAAATATTAAAGATAACGTTAGCACTATAATAAAATAAAATAAGGTATTAACTAATATTAATGTAATAGGTAAAATGAATATCTTAAATATACATATACACCAAGGATACAAACATAATATCTGATTTAATATAAACAATATTAAAGATAACGTTAGCAATATAATAAAATAAAATAAAATATTAACTAATATTAATGTAATAGGTCAAATGAATATCTCAAATATACATATACACCAAGGATACAAACATAATATCTGATTTAATATAAACTTGTATAAACAATTGCTATTTTAATTATGTATATATAATAGGTTATTAAGTATAGTATTTAATATAGCCTATAATAACTAAAGGATAATATAGCTAGCATTATTCTCGGCTTGCTACATTAGGTTTCTAATAGAATTAAACGATAAGTTTATATTATGGTTTCTAATATTAAGCTATAATTATTCGACGTTATAGTATTCTTTATTATGATAATTAATAAATTATTAATAGTTTGAGTTATTTTATAGCAGTCAAACTATTTTACCGTAGCTTTTAATTAATACATCAAAAGTTGTAAATCAATATTATTATTAACCAGAACAATGGAGAGGGATAATTTTTTTGTTCAACATAGATATGAACAAGTAGGCACTGAGAATTGACAGTCGTGGCGAGCTAGGGTTTGAAAGTCGCGGCCACAACAGAGAGAAGCATGAGAAGTAGGGAGGGGGGGGCAAGGGGACCCCCGCATACAAACAGGTAGTGGTGGACAGAGGAAAAGGGCCAAGAAGTGGAATTTTCAAGGCACCAGCAACAGGAACCTCGAGATCAGACCCAAGGAAGCATCAAGAAAGAAGTCGGGACAAAAATGAGACCATGGAGGAAGTCGCTAAGGAGACTCAGAATGAAAAGCATGAGATCGGGAAGGTTAACGGGATGGAGGAGCGGAACCCCTGCAAACCCAAAACAGCATTGATACACAAGGTGGTATTGGAAGACCCACAAACACAACTCTACATGGATCAAATAAATATGCATGCGCTCATATGCAAATTCATGGGGTTATGGCCCACAGAAAGAACTTTGTGCAACTGGATTAAATACCACTGGAAGACAAATGGAGAAGTGGAACTCCACCTAGGCTCGAAGGGTTTCTTCACATCAGTCTTTATTAACCTGGAGGACAAGGACAGAGTCTTTGAGGGAGGTCCATACTTCCATGCCTCAACGGGACTCTACATGCTGGAAAGAAAAATTTCCCCCAGAGAAAGAAACGTTCAAAAAGGTACTAGTATGGCTGAGACTATATTCCCTACCCCTAGACTAATGGTTTCCCTCTACCTTTGAAGCAATAGGAAAAAAATTGGAGAAATATGTGAATACCTTAGAAGCCACCCTAAAAGGAAGATACACATCGTATGAAAGAATCTGTATAGAGATGGATGTTTCTGGAGCACTCCCATAAGCCATAAGTCTGAAATTCATGGATGAGGAATGGTTCCAAAACATAGATTATGAATAGATCCCCTTTAGATGCAGACGATTCCATGAGCATGGACACTTGATCAGAGAGTGCCCTCTAAACAAAAGGCAAGAAGCGGTAAATCCCAAAACACAGCAAGACGAGGAAGGGTTTATAACCCCGAACCCCAGGAATAGAGCAAATAAAAAGAAAAATAAAACCTTGGCAGGAAATACCCAGGAGACCTGGAATACGATGGAAGGAAGGGAACAAACAAACAAAGGGACAGCAGAAGAAAAGGACTCGACAAAAGATCCATAAGTCAAGGACCAAGCAACAAAATTTCCCACCCAACAGCCAAACATTACAACATCTCAGGGGAGTTGCGCAACCTCGATGGATGGAGAAACAAAAGAGGACAACAGCCATGCAAGACGCAGAGGGGGATGCAGAGATGACCCCAAGCGAAGTAGGTACAAAAGACTCTGATCTCAGAGACTTGGTGGAAAGGGAAGGGATAGACCTTCCGAACATATTAGAACAATGGAAAAGACAGGGAGTCGACAACGTACCAACAGATAAACTTGACCACATCCAATACCTATTCCTCCTACGGGAGGAAGCCAAAGCCAGAGGACAAAAACACACACACGAGGAGATAGGACACCTAGGAGTGAAAGCCGGCGAGGGACAATCATAGCCATCACCCAAATAGACGAGAAGGAAAAAAGGCAGGAAATCAAACAGCGTAGCACTACAGGAGCTGGGAGCGCTATTGATAAACTCGGGTAAGATCAAGAAACTCTTTCCCCACTCTCCCCCACATGTTTAAAAATTAATGTTATAACTTGGAATATAAGAGGCCTAAACAGCCCAAGAAAACAAAGAATCCTTAGGAATAAGCTAAAGCAGGAGCAACCAGATCTATGTTTTATTCAAGAGATGAAATGTACTACAGACAAAATGGAGGCAATCAGTAAAAAACACTGGCGCAAGTACAAGATGGTAGCCATCGAAGACCACCAAAGGTCAGGCGGCATACTCACTATGTGGAACCCACAAATCCTAAATTTAATAGCAGCCGAGGCAACCAAGTACACCCTAACGATACGCATGCAAATCATAGGAAATACTGAGGAGATTCTATACACAAATGTTTATGGGCCCCACAGGCTAGAGGAAAAGAAAGGAATGACTCGAGACCTAGAAGATATAAAAGGCCGATCCATAAACCTCCACTGGATACTGGCAAGGAACTTCAACATTATCACCTCCCTTGTAGAAAATAAGGGTGGTACGAGAAGATTGGATCGGGATGCGGAGGAGTTTTCAAATTTTATAGACAGAGCAGAGATGGTAGACCTCCAAACCAAGAATGGTTAGTTCACCTGGACCAATAGATGGATGAACCAGTTCCAGGTAGCTACAAGACTTGAATGATTCCTTATATCGAAGTCAATCGTCATGCAGGGGCTAACCTCAGACTGTAACATCCTCCCCTGGGTGGATCTAATCACTGGCCAATACAACTGGAAGCAGGCTTTCAAACAACACCTAAGAACAGACCCTTCAATTTCGATAAATTATGGATCGATCACCCGACTTTCAAGGAAAAAATCGAACAATGGTCGTGGGAAGAGCAACCGGAGCAAGGGACTAGGATGTTAAAACTACACAAGAAACTTAAATACATCAGAAAAAAACTCAAGGAATGGAACGGGGATATCTTTGGGAATATAAACACAGAGAAAAATGACATCGAATAAAAAATGAAAAAACTCCAAGAAACTTGCGTACGGGAAGGCTATACGGAGGACCAGAAAAAGGAAGAGCTCCAAATGACACAAGAATGGGAGGCGCGATGCCAGCAGGAGGAAACATTATGGCATCAAAAGTCCCGCATTCGATGGCTAAAGGAAGGAGAGTAGAACACCAAGTTCTTCCACAGAACAACCATGGACAGAAGAGCCCATAACAAAATACTGAAGATCAAGGACCAGGATGGAATCGAGCACAAGTCACATCAGGAGATAGAAAGTGCTATGGTCAACCACTTCCATGGGATATCCCAAGAACCTCATCAATACAGATCGGAGGCCATCCATAAAATAACCCAGCATATTCCACGCCTGGTTACCGAGGAACAAAACATCTTCCTAAACAAACCTATTGCCATGGAAGAAGTTGATCAAGCTCTCAAGGAAATGCCCAGTGGGAAAGCACCAGATCCAGATGGCTTCACTGTGGAGTTCTTCAAAGCCTACTAGTAAATTGTCAATTATGACATCTATAAGGTAGTAGAGGACTCTAGAAGGTTTTCCTCCATCCTTAAAGCACTAAACACAACCATGATCACCCTAATCCATAAAGAAAATGAAGCCAAAACCCTGGACCGATACAGACCCATAGCACTTTGTAACGTGATCTACAAGATTATCTCGAAAGTCATAGAAAATAGATTGAAACCCCTCCTACCTTCACTGATCTCGCAAGAACATGCAGGCTTCGTGGAAGGTAGACAAATAATGGACAATATCATCCAATCCCATGAGATCATACACACCTTAAAAATTCAGAAGAGGGGGGGAATGTTAATACAATTGGACCTAGCAAAAGCCTATGATAAAATTAGTTGGCATTACATGATAAAGACTTTGGAAGCCTTTGGTTTCACCCAGCACTGGATCAGTTGGATTGCCAGCCTAGTATCCAAAACAAGCTACTCACTACTAATCAATGGATCCCCGGAAAAACCTTTCTGGCCCACAAGAGGGATCAGACAAGGCAACCCATTGTCCCCCTTCTTGTTCATTCGGATGATGGAAGGCCTCATCAGGATCATAAAGAGCGCAACAACAACTGGAGAAATAGCAATGCTCAAACCCTTCGAAAATTTCCCTACTTCAACCCACCAACAGTTTGTAGATGATACACTCCTCCACGGCATACCCACGGTCAAAGAAGCCAAATCCTACAAACACATCCTAGAAGATCTTGGAGAAGCCTCGGGCGTTGAGATCAACCACTCCAAGTCGATGATCTTTTTCTTTAATACCAACCCAACTATCCAAAGGAATTTGACCAACATTCTAGGCTTTGAACGGAAAATACTCCCAACCAAGTATTCGGGGGTTCCTTTGTCAGACAAAGTATATAAGTTGTCAACTTGGGAAGGAGTAATAAACAGGTTACAGGAGCGGGTAAAAAACTGGACGTATAGGTCCCTTAATCTAGTTGGCAGACTGATCCTAACTAAGACTGTCTTACAAGCTATCCCAACCTATATGATGTCAGTCTTCCCCACTCCACAGGGGATCCTACAGAAAATCAGATCCATCCAGAGGGACTTCCTGTGGCGAGGTGAGGAAACAAACAAAAAATGGGCCCTGGTGGCTTGGGAGAAAGTCTGCAGGCCAAAAAGAAAAGGAGGCTTGGGGCTGCAAGATCCACAAATGACCAACAATGCATATGGGGTGAAACTATGGTAGCATTGGGTCAAAGAAACTACAACACCTTGGGTAAACCTATGTAAGGCAAAGTATGCACCGGACACCCGCGACCAGGACAGAATCCGCTTTGGAGGAACCAGGGAAGGCTCATCCATCTGGAACCTAGCATGGTGCAACAAAGCATGGATTCAAACACACAGCTTTTGGGAAATCAGGAATGGCAGAACAGCCAGATTCTAGGAGGATGCTTGGCAATAGGAACCAAGGATGGAAAACCCGGACAGAGGGATACTCCAAAAGGACCTCATCATGCAAGGAAAAATCAATGTCTATCGATACTGGTAGAAGGGAATGGACCGCAACAAATGCAGAACCTGGGACAAGATTATTCCTCAGAACAAGGAGATACCCGCAACAATAATAAAATAGGTGGAGGAATTGGGCAGACGGAAAATAAAAGTAATGGAAGGAGAAGACCAGCTGAGGTGGGGCAAAAAGGACGGAGGGGAATTTAACCTAAAGGAAGTCTGACACTATATGGCGGACCCAAACCAAGACGACCTAGCGCAACACTGGGATAAGTTATGGAACATCCCCCAATGTCCAAAGATTAAGATCTTCCAGTGGCTAATATTACACAACCACATCCTAACTTGGGATAACCTAAGGAAAAGAGGTTTCACTGGTCTGTCAAGATGTCACCTATGTCAAACTTAGGAAGAAACAACCCACCATCTCCTTGACAAATGCGCCTACACTGCAGAACTGTGGGACTGGGTAGCAAGTATCTTCCGTCAGTCAGACAGGATCTGTGGTAACATAACTGCAACAATCAAGCTCTGGAGAGAAAACTACAGCGACCAAGCAGAGGTGAACCTCTGTTGGATCTTCACCCCAGGAATGATCATATGGTCGACATGGAAGGAAAGGAACAAGTGCATTTTCAGAAACCCAAGCTGGCCAAAAGGGAAGATCAAGGAAACAATAACCTCCATGATACGCGAGACGGTGATGAGAAACAACTATCAGGAGGGTAGCGTGCAACCCATTGATCAGGATTCTAGAATCCTAGAGGTTTTCCAACTAGCTGGTGGGCACAACCCCAATCCAACCAGACAATAGCCACAACTCCAAGTAGGTGAGCGCAACTGGAAACCACCACCTCCAGGCTCTCTCAAGTTGAGTTTTGATGGGGTGGCGAAAGGAAACCCAGGAAGAATAGGTCTGGGAGGAGTAATCAGGGACAGTAAAGGGAACATCATACGACTATACACGGGGAGCCTGGGCAAATCCACCAATAACATCGTAGAATTCGGGGCCCTGGAGACAGGTCTGGAGATTCTCAGCCGGGAGGGGATGACGAACGCAATAGTGGAAGGAGACTCCGTGCTAGTCATCAACACAGTGAGAAAACTCCAAAACGGTACCAGAATAGGAAATATCTAGAGGCATTGGCGATTGGCCTACCTACTGGAAAAAAATCCAGGAGCACTTACGGATAGGGATCAATTTGGAGTTACGTTGGGTGATGAGGTCAACAAATGGACTAGCGGGCAGAATAGAAAACGAGGGGGTCGAGAACAAAGGTACAGAACTGGACACAATCTGGAGCAACATCCTGCAAGGTCAATTCCGAGAAGACTTCACCCAACTTGCGGCAAAAGACTGGGATAACAGGAGTAGTACGGAAGATTACGAAAATAATGGAGGCACAGCAGACACTATAGGACACGTAGGTCCCAGACAAAATCTGATGGCCCACCAATCAAATAAGGTTGCAAATGCAAATGCAGATCACACATCAGGCGAAGGTACGGCACCACAGCCCCGTCAATAAAAATAAGTACAGAAGTTACCCATTGGAAAGCAGAAGAGATAAATTGCAGGCGGCAAAGGATGGTGGACCTAACTTGTGGGAAGCAAAGGACGATGGACGACAGGTCTCACTAGGGCCAAGTAGGAACACACCTCACCTAAGTACCTAGATGGGAACGAGAAAGGGATGGCGTACAATGAGCAGGGCAGAGCATTGGCGCAGGGATAATGGAAGGGTCATCAAATGCACATGCTCTGGAACAGAGTCTTCTGACTGGTAGGACCACCTTGATGAGAAGAACATGATTGCAAGGATGGGACCGTAGTCGAGTTGGCTCCATAAAGGCTGGGACACCAGAACTTATCACAGAACGAGGCATCGCAATTACAGGGGCCACCTTACTTATCAGAAGGAGGTGCAGTAGAACAGGGAAAGAACCCAACGTAAGAACCACCACCTGCAAGTTAAGATGGTGAGCATGAAGAAAACCAGCAGAAAGAGAGGCCCCCAGGGAAAGGAACCTCCACAGAGCGCCCGCTAGATGACAAGAATTGAATAGGTGGTCAGGGACGCAAGGAGCACCTTCCTCACGAAGGTAGACACCAAGGGGAAGACGATCATTAAAAGATGGGAGGGCGAAATTAACAACGTCCGCAGGGGAAAAGCCTGGTCAACACTAATCCAGGAAGCAGGGGGGATACGGGACCCTGGAACCACACAATCGAGGATAACCCTCTACCACAGGATGGTGGAGGAATCTTGGAGAACCAAAATGTTGATAGGTAAGATGTGTGCGAATCGGGGGGAGACCAACAGGACGGAAACCAAAGAGCAGAAGAAAGAGCACACAGGAATTTTCAACCGCCTCAACAACCTAGAGATGGGAATAAAAAGGCTGGTGGAGGACCAGAAAAGACAACAGTAGAAATTGGAGCGGATGGCAGGACAATTTCATCTCTATCTACGCTGCGTCCACCATATAGATATCACTCCATCCGACAGTAATGGAACCCCAGCTTGCATCAGAAAGTTACGTCTGGTGGAACAGAGGGAGGAGGACGTGGCACAGCAGAAAGGGGACGCAGAGCACCCCATCAACCTATACTAGCACAAGGCCCGCCCAGACCTTGTCTCTCAGAGTAGGAGCTCACCCCACTATGTTCAGACTTTTTTTATTTCTTTTGATGAAGTTTTTAGACTGGATTATGGTAGCCTGGGTTGGTTTCCCATTATGGCGACCCGGGCACTTTTTGTTTATTTTCAGATACTGCACTCCAAGGACCCCAGATCTAGTTTCCATTAAGGCAAATCCTGGGAATCCTTGCATCAGTTTTGTACTATAACCTTATAAAGCAATATAGATTCACACACTCATTTACAAAAAAAAAAAAAAAATATTATTATTAACCAGGATATTAACCTAATAACATTATGCTTATTATAAATGTATAAATATTATATTTGTTACTTTACCAACACAATCCATGCCTTATTCCATAAAATAACCATCTTTTTACCACATCGATCGATTTTCATAATAAAACAATAAAATCCAAGTAAAGTCTCAAGCATGAGAAAAAGTTAATTTGCTCAAGTATAGAATCGCTCAGTTCGTTGAAAGTGAATCTAGAGATCTTATTGATAATAGTTGTATTAATATTGTATTTAACATAGTATTAATATCCGTTAATATCATTGTTAGTATGATATTATCATAGTTCGTATACTGGTTTATGCGTTGTTTTTTATATTTTCTTACCTGTATTAGGATATGATTTATATAAAACCCTAATAATAATTCATTTAGCTTTTTTTTCCGATAGAAATTACTCGATATATATTAGAGATATATATCATTTACAATCACTGAAACCAGTCTAGTACATAGTAGCCATTACATATTTCGTCCCGGAGACCCAGCCGGGTTTGACCTCGAGACCTCCTCCCAACACTTGAAAGAAGGTACTGTCTTACCAATCGCGCTGTCTCACGAGACTATTATCAATATATAACTTAATAAATTATATCTATATTATCAGAATTTATTAAGTATATAAAACAATATTATATAATTAGTATAAATTCATTTCTGTTTTAAAACTATTATAAAAAAAAATGCCTATTATAATAAACATTAGATTAAAAAAACAATTGCCAGTTGGTCGGCTAGGGCCTTCAGTGTTTGCATGAAGACTACGTTTCCTTGCACCACTGAAAACCAGCTGCATTCATACTCAGTCAGGTAACAATGTCTAACCTATTATCTTCGTCCGCGGAAGCTAGCCCTTCCTCTAGTAAGCAAGAACCAAGATATGGAAGATTCTATGATTGCAAAAATGCAATGAGGGAAAAAACCATAGATAGAAATCTGCAGAGCTGTGATTTATGGGTTTGGTGTGAGGGCATGAAGATGGCTATCGATTGTACCTCCACGTCATCAACTACAGTGACAAGCTCCACCTTGCAGATTTCATTAAATCTAATTGAACCAATAGTGTAATTTAAATTTACTCATTTTTTAAAATTAATTTTAAAGTTTAACAAATAACTAAATAATATTGCCCTCTACCAAGACTATTTAGTTACATCAATATGTGCTGTTCCAATTAAAAAATAACAATATAATTTTTTTGAAATTAATAAAAAAATAATAATAAACCATATTCTAAAATAAAGTGAAACTTTAAAACTAATTGAAAGTTAATTAGCAAATTGCA
Source organism: Picea sitchensis (assembly GCA_010110895.2). Taxonomy (NCBI): domain Eukaryota; kingdom Viridiplantae; phylum Streptophyta; class Pinopsida; order Pinales; family Pinaceae; genus Picea; species Picea sitchensis. The sequence goes on from SNQJ01S0090558.1 coordinate 20,763, forward strand.
ACCAACTAATAAAACAAAAACGTTGAGGTAATATGGGGTCAACGATCATTGACCACTACGCAAAAGCTATAATCCCTAACCAGGACTAATAAAGTATATCCTACACTTTTGTATGATTGAAACCTTTTTGTAAAATTGGAATTATAGCATGTGACCTTTACAAAGTGCCATTTTCTATCTACATACATTATATATCCAATCAATGGTTGTCATGCAATTTAAGAATCATGTTGGATATTATTATTTATCC
>SNQJ01S0090558.1:26029-41525 GCA_010110895.2 Picea sitchensis
ATCGGCAAAAAACCATGTGCCGAAAAACCACCTAATGTCACGTGGTCCCGGAAATATGTCGTCCCGGAAATATGTCGGCCCGAAAAAAAAATATGTCGGCCCGAAAAAAAAATTTTGGGGGCGCTGCCCCCGAACCCCCCGAGGGGGGGCCTAGAGGCCCCTCCTCTAACCCCCCTGCACGCTCGGCGCAAGCACTCAGACACTACTACTCGTGCAAAGAATATAACACATACCCAACACTGCAAGCCTCAGCTGTAGGAGGATTGGCTCATGGTCAGAGACAAAAGGGAACTCCACCCACGAGGTTGGAAATCCAGAAGAAGACAAGAAACCTTCAGCAACAAGGAAACGATCCAATCATCTGGCTATCGCATCTAGTCCAGACCACCCATTTTGCCAAGTAGGAACCAGTCGGGTCGGCAAAACATCGATCAGATTGTTTGAGGCGAAGAGCTCTCTATAGAAGGATTCGGTAGGACCCAGCATGAAGGATCCACCCCAGTTTTCATCTGCCGATAAAATTATGTTAATATCACCACCGATAATGAGATTTGGAAAGAAAAGAAGGCCAATATTTGTCAGATGTGACCAGAACCTCTGTCTGTCAATGCAGGGCCCATAGATATTTAGTAACGCCACCTCCTTCTTTGAAGCTAAGCAGCAGCCTAACATCAGAATGCCCCCACTCGAAAGGTAGGGTCTCAGATTATAAAGACTGGGGTCCCATGCCACCAGCAATCCACCGGAAGATCCAATGGAGTTTACAGCTGCCGAGACCCACGAAGAACGAAAAAGATGCACAAAATCTCTGGCTTTATGGTCTGCCGAGAGGGTTTCTTGGATAAAGATGACATCGAGCTTCGAACGCTCCAACAATATTTGGAAGGAAGCAGCCTTGAGGGTGCCTCCAATCCCCCGTATATTCAAGGAGAGCACGATCATTACTTGGATCGTGCCAAGGCCTTCATTGCTCTAAGGGCCTTACCGTCCTGCGTGGGAAGAACAGATGCAATTTGTTGTGAGCTCAATAGTTCCTTTTTCTTTCTATAACTACTTGTCTGGAGAGGGGAGAGTTCTGTGGCAATGCCTCGTGACCAAGCAAAGGCTTTGACATCCTTTTCCTTAAGTTTTGAGGAAGAAGTGCCAGCCTCTGTATCAGGAATAAAAAGTTCTTTACCCCGGTACACAGGTAACTGAGTAGTGTTATCCGGAAGAAAGGTAGAGGAAGTCGAGGAGTTTAGCGCTTCCAAGAGATTTACATCATCTTCCTCGATCTGTCTATAACCTGGAAGCACCGATAGGGAAGGATCGAGTTTCGGAGAGGATAAAGGATGGCTTGGGGGTATGGCCGGAAGTGAAGAAGGAAGCGGAGGCGGGGGGNACAGCGTCTGGGAGGGGGGTCTTTGCTAAGGAGGAGAAAGTGAGCCAAGAGTAGCTATTAATAGCTTCCTTCTCAGTAGTTGTAAGAGAATTAAAGAGGGTAGGACATAGTTGATTCAGTTTAGACAGCGGAGAGTCCTCAAAACCATATAAGGGAAGAGAGGGTGTATCAAAGGGCACGTCCAAGTATGCAAGAGAAGGATCTGCAACTGTGTAGTCGGGTGGGTTAAGGTGAAGGTCTGCTTCATCAGAGGAGTCAATTGAGGACTTACCAGGGCAGGATCGACGGAGATGACCAGTTTCCCGGCAAAGGTTGCAACGAAAAGGGAGCCCGAGATAGTCCAGCTTCTGTAGAAGCTTCCGACCTCTCCATTCGATCTCCAGAGTTTCCGGCAGTCCAATTGTAATGTCCATCTCAACCAGCACTCTGCCCATTTTCCTCAAAGAGTTGTTGAGAGACTGTGTATCAAGTGCTATGAACTTACCTAAGGAGTGAATTATAGCTTTAAAAGATCCTTCATTCCAGAGGTGAAGTGGAAGGCCCGGGAGGAGCACCCAAAGATGTCTGAGTTGGAAGAAATCAGTGTCCGGATTGAAAGCCAGTCTCCAGCGCTTGAGCATGAGGCTACTACCACTGTAGGCCCACAGAGTAGACAGTAAAAGAGAAGCGTCTTCTGGTGACTTGCAGTGAAAACAAAGCCAACCTTTTTTGAGGTAGTGTACTTCCGGTGAATAACCTAAGAGAGGTAGCCACATTGACTTGATCCAGTCCTCCAGCGGTTGAGGACTCAAGCTTTTGTATGAGACCCTGCCAACCAGAGCACAGGTGGACATCTTGCAAAGTTCCTCCAATCCCACTCCGTCACCCAGCACCAAGCGTGAAGATCTTCTCTTAGCTTTCCACACCTTTCGACTGTGAGAAACTTTGTGAGATGGGGGAGGGACTTTGGGAGCTTGAAAGGAACTGTTAGGGACAGGAGGATCGGATTTCAATGCAAACGTCTGTTCCACAGGGGACACGGCGGGAACCGTAAGAAAATTTGAACGGGAAGGCTTGGAGTCTTTCAGCGGAGCAACTGGGTTTCTTGAGGGGCAGAAGAATCCAGGATGCTATTGGAGCAGCCCACGAATGCATCCACAGCATCAAGCAGAAAAATATAAAGGCTCTGGTTATGAAACTCGACCTCAAAAAAGCTTTTGACTGTATTGATTGGGAGTTTTTGAGATTAATTCTTCACGCAGTGGGTTTTGGTGAAAAGTTCATCAATTGGATCCTGTCCTGTGTCACCAGCACAAACTTCGTAGTGTTGATCAATGGAGAGGCTACCAGCTTCTTCAAAAGTAAGAGGGGGCTTCGCCAGGGATGCCCACTCTCCCCCTACCTCTTTATCCTGATAATGGAAGGCCTTAGCCTTCTCCTCGCAAAAAGCTTCACCGAGCACCACATTTCTGGCATAAAGGTCTCAAAATTCATTAAGATGGTTCATCTCTTGTTTGTCGATGATGTTCTTCTCCTGACGAAAGATGATTTAGCGGAGTGGTTGGTAATCCAAGAGGTGCTTTATCTTTTCTGCTCAGTTTTAGGTTTATCCATCAATTTCTCAAAATCCTCCGTCCACTACTGGGGTCTATCGGAGGCCGAACTCCTCCTCCTTAAGGATTCCATCCCCTTCACCTTTATAAACCTGAGTGAAGGCTTTAGGTATCTTGGTTTCTAGCTGAAGTTGGGAGCCTCCTCACCTAGTGATTGGAGATGGCTAGTGGCACTTTTTGAAAGAAGAATTGGATTTTGGTGCAACAAATGGCTGTCCTTGGGTGGCCGTTTCACCCTGGTAAAGTCGGTTCTGGAAAGCCTTGTTGTTTTCTGGATGACCCTGGAGCGGATTCCAAATAAGATTATCATTCTTTTATGGAGACTCACTTTCAACTTTCTGTGGAATAGCCAAGCTGGAAAATTTCGTTTTCATCTTTGTAGTTGGGCTACTCTGTCAAAACCTCGAAGGTCAGGGGACTGGGGTCTCATGAACTTGTCTACCTTCAACACGGCCCTCCTTGCGAGTTCGTTCTGGAGAGCTGTCACTCACGACAATATTTGGCACCGTATCATTGTCGATAAATACTTGGGTTCCCTGTCGCTTATCAGTTGGCTCCGTAAGCCTTCTTTCCAGCTGAAGAAGGCTTCTCCTTTCTGGAAGGGCCTGGTCGCTTCCATACCGGTGATTCTCCACTGACTCGTGTGGAAGCCTGGCGTGGGTACAGAGATTCGCATTGGCAGGGACAATATCCTTGGGTTGGGGGATCAGTCGCTTCTCTCTTCCACGTTGAGTTCGCAGCTCTTGGCTCTGAATTTTACACAACTTGCACAGATTAGAGTCTTGTCTGGTGGCTGCCCTCTCCCCAACCGATGGTTGGGCAGTGGTGATCTGCTCTTAAGCGATCTGAGTGCCACTGAATGGGACCGTTACATCACGACCCTCAAAAGCGTCGGTGTCTCTCTTTCAACAGACCAGGATTCTTTACTGTGGGCTGGTGGGGATGCCACGGGCACCATCTCAGTCAAGAATCTTTATGCTGCCCTCCTCAATCAATTGAATTTCGGCGTGGATCTTTAGTGGTTTTTTCAATTGTGGAATTGGGAGGTCCCTCTAAAACTCAAATTATTTATCTAGCTTGCTGGAAAAGAGAAAACTCTCACTTGGGATGTGCTATGACGGACAGGCTAGGAGGGGCCTGGGATCTGTCTACTTTGTAGCAGAGCTCCAGAGGACATCCACCACCTCCTGGTTCATTGTGATTTCACAAAGGCGGTATGGTTTCATTTGCTCAAGCTTTTTTCTCTGCACTTTTCTTGGAGTGACACCTCCATCTCGAACAGTTTCACACGGTGGTTGACTCAAAAATCTGCGCCAAAGTGTTTGTCGGTCCACGTCTGCTAGCAGATTTGGACAGAACGGAACCAATCCATTTTTGAAAATTGCCCTCCTTCCTTGCATGCTGTTATACACAGAGTTTTGGCCTCCTTCCAATGGAATCCGTCGACGGTAAGTCCCTCCTTCACAAAGCCTGTGATTTTAAGTTGATGGAATGATACACTCTTGTTTGTTTCGATGGCGCTGCACAGTCCAATGGCTCCTGTTGTGGGGCTGGGGGTTTTTTCAAAAATCATCCGTCAAGGATTACTAAGTGGTTCTTTAACTGCGGAGTGGGTACTAATAATAAAGTTGAGCTCTTGGGTTTATGGGCCTCCCTCTTTCTAGCTTCTTGTTGGTCTATCAATCACTTACACGTCCTTGGTGACTCGAGAGTCATTATAGACTGGATATCACAAAATTCCAAGCTTCAAACTGTCCATAATGATAGCTGGAAGGAAAAAACGCTTGAGTTGTCCAAAACTTTTACCGACATTAACTTCCACCACATCTCCAGATCTCACAATAGAGAGGCGGATGCCCTCTCGAAGAGGGCCTTAAATGAAGTGGTTGGGAGACTCTCGGTCTTCCATTGTGATAGAGGGATAGAGAGCCCTGTCTCCTCTATTAATATCTTTGAATGATGTTGGTTGTCCCTTATTTGCAGCTGGATTGGTCAATCGAATGTTTGACCGCCTGATTTTCTTCGTTTTTTTTGTTGGTCCACCTTGGCAGTTCTTGAATGTAACGGTCCCCCTTTGATGGTGCGTTGACCATGTTCCTAGGTTGTGGCAGCTGCTTTGTAAATGAATTTATACCATATATAAATTTGAGAAATTTTCTCTTGGAAAAAAAAAAAAAAAATGAAAAAGGAAAATTAAGGTTATCCTCCCAATAAACGTGGTTTTCTCATATTCACAACCTTATCCATTAAGTTTAAAACTTTGCTCAAAGTGCAAAGCCCAAGACTATTTTAACCTTGTGTTGCTTTGACATAAACAAAGCTACATCAAAGTGAAAGAGGACTTTGACATAAAGAAAACTGCATCAAAGTTTATCCCAAATAGATTTTGTTTTCCACATTTGTGATACGTTTGGTCCTATACAATCATATGGGTATGCTACAACGACACCAATCTTGTCAAATGTCATAAAGTCTCAATATTTGGACCATTGTGGTGATTTTGGCATTTAGCCTATTTAGCCTATTTGGTATTTATCATCCGAGACATTGAAGAGCACAAACAATAGTTGGTATCACTTACAAAGTACGCATAAAAATATCAATGTCACCATCCCCTAGTGTAGGGGTAACAAAGTAGGCATAAAAATATTCATTTAGGTACGAATTCCAAATGGTTGGGTTAAAAAGTCTTTATGGGTAGGAATGGACAAGGATTGGTTCGATTACATGTGTCTAAGCAGTGACCACTTTAATGAAAAACAAAAAATTTAAAAATAAAAATTTAAATATTAATAATGGTAAAAAAACATTTAACATGTGAAAACTAAATTTAAATTTAATAATATAAATAAGTTTTTATAAGAGTTGAGTTTTGAGACATATTAAAGTTTCTTTTAATGCTCTCTTTCTCTAAGCATGTAATCATATCAATTTTTTTCTTTTCTTCAATATTCAAATTATAAGTATTAAGCTCAAGTTTTAACAATGCAAAATAATAAGCCTATTAAGTGAGAATTAATATGAACTCTCTAAAATTTAAATCGAGATATTCAAATAAGTCAAAATATATTGTGAACATAGTTTATATAAGGCTAATAACACACTAAATCATATTTTATTATTCTATCTTGAAGTAAAAGAAACTAACTACAAAAGTTCAAGATATTTTCCTCAAAAAACTCAAATTTGCATTTACAAGACACGGTCACGGATTTTTTAAAGGTAATTAGCGGCTAGATAGATGTGACCATAGGTTTTATAAGGCTAACCAGCGGTCAAATGTGTATGTAGTTTTTACATGGTGTGGTCACCTCTATTCATATAGAAAAATAATTCATCATTTGCTTCGTAAAAAAATTCTTAAGCAGACATTCATTATGGGATTTTCTATAGAGGTTAGGATAGTCCTGAAGCTTATTTTAAGGGTTCTAATTAACAAATTCAACTCTCGAAACATATGCTAATTTTCTTGGAAATTTTTCATAAATTTCAAATTCCATTCAACATTTTTCCAAATTTTCAAGAATTAAAATACTTCTACGAATTTAAGATTAAGATACCTATTTATAAAAGGCTATACAAGATATCCCCTTGATGATTCTCCAATTCCATGATTGCTCCAAGTATAAGCTCCAATTCTCCTTTGCCAAATATATGATTTTCTTACCAGTTGATCACCCTACCAACTCCCAAATGGGTACTCTTCTTCCCCAAGGACCCCTGAGCTACAACCAATTGTATGAGAAACGCACAAAAACTAGCATTCGGAGTGTGTGGCTCCTCTAGAGCATATGAGGTCCCCATCTCTCAAGTATATACACAATTTTGAAACCAAACTCAACACCAACTCACCAAAACAAATTCAAGCATTACGACATATATCCAGCATTAGGTTGCAAAAATTTGAGTTGTCAAGCCCAACCCTCCTTTGTTATACAGACTTTGAGGGTCATGCCATTAGTCCATTTCATGCAAAATAATAATTATGTTAATTAGTGTTTGTATATTATTCACCCACCCATGTATCACTTCAATGCACAAGTATTTTTTTAATTTAAAATGCAAAATAGAGATTATTCATCACATCACAACCTCTTCTCCTATTTTTACTACTAATGTTCCTTATATCTCTTTTCTTTCTCCTCATTGAGTGGGTGCACATGAAATTAATGTTTTCTATTTAAATAAAAATGTTTGTCTTTCCTTTTAAATTACCCTTTTCTATATTGATTTTCCATTTCTAATCATAAAGTAAATTATATTTCTCTTTTCATAAAAGGTGTATAAGTTTATATGATCAATCAAACCACTCATGCAATTCATTCAATTTCCCATGCTAAAATTAAATCCATATGCCAAAAGATATTTTTCTTCAAAGTATACATAAACCAAATCAAAGTTAATACCAAGGGTGAGACCAAGTTACCTCAAAGCCTTCAAGCATTCACTACCAAGAGCTAGACATAACCTCTACAATTATTCAAGTGACATGCACCAAGAGCTAGACATAACCTCTACAACTCTTCAAGTGCATGATACTAAGGGTGCCATGCCCCCACATTCCCTTCAAGTACTACCTGCAAATATGTGTCAAAGGTGGTATGTTCCTACATTCCCTTCAAGTATCATTTTTCAATGGTAGGAGATGGTGTCATAGTTGGGACTTAACTAGATGTTCTCATTCACCACTAGTGAGAGACTAATGTTCATTGAGGAATAAGGATTGACACCTTATTGCACACCCCTCAGTGGGACCTTGTAAGTGACCGAATTGATAGTCTACCCTTACGACAACGTGTAACCTCTAGGAAAAAGCATTAAAACATATTGTTTTCAACCCATTACATGGCAATGAGGCTGGTAGGAAAGAATAGGTGACCTATACCTCCTCTCCCTAAGGGTACTCATCATGTCACATCTCATCACACAACTATTTTCCCATGTATAAGATTATTTGGCAAATCTTTCCTTGTCTGACATCTAGAGACAACATATCAAATAACACTATCCAATGATCGTTTAATAAGCAATAAGCAATGACATATACATGGAAATCATACATAACCCAACCTCATCCTAGATCCACATATATTGACTCAATCTGGATTCCGTACACACCTATGGTTCTTCATGTCACACTTGACAAACCATCAGTAACAGCATATAACACAATAAATTTCAACATGTATCCATGAGTTCATTTCAATATTCCATAGCATCACAAGAATATTAGAGCATATACCATAGAAGATATATGTTCACATCAAACAATAATCACATCAATTTAGATTAAAGGTCTTGTTGGCCCTTGACCAAGTTTTGGGAGTTTCTTGGTCATGTTGACCTATTTTGGGACTTCGACAGCCTGTCGAAGGAGGAGCGCAAGACGAAGCGGAGATCACGTGATCTCAGCCCCCTTTTGGGCCTCTTTTTGGGTTGTTGGGAATATGTAACGGGAAAGGGATGTCGGCCCATGGGTTTACCCATGTTTAGGCCTATTTTGTAATGTATAAATAGATACCTAGGCGATGTAGGAAAGGGCCGATGAGCTAAGTGCCAAGTGCAAGTAATAGTTGTATATGCTATGTGCATGTTACAAGGCTAAGTGCAAGTGACTGTAAGAGATTGAGTAGAAGCTTTTGTGCTGTAACCTAACTCGGGGAAGGAGGATCTGGCGAGGTGCGCGCAGATCTCTTGTCCTATGCAGAGTGGGGTTTGTATGGCTCTATGCATGTAGATGACTGATTGAAGATAATAAAGAAGAAGAGTTGGTGGATGTAGCCCCAGGAGAGGGGTGAACCACGTAATCATTTTGTTATCTTGCTTGGCGCTTGTCTGAATGTGTTTATGTCTTATTTGCTTAGTGCTTTGAGATGATTAGATAGATCTGCTTATGCTCAGTGCTAATGATGTATGGAATGTTAGATCTAATATACATGAATATGCTCAGTGCTTGATCAGTTACATCTGACCTATTTTACTTATGTTAAGTGCTCATATATGGTAGATTATTGTGAGTACTACAAGGCTTTGTTTTATCAGCAAAGTAGATAATGATTGCATGTTAAAGAACTAACGGTGCTAAGTGCTTTACTAAGTTGTATAATCACAGATCTGTGTCCCAGCTAAGGTTGCAAACACTTGGGTCCTACAACCACCCCCGCCTCTACCTCGGGTGAGACTTCATCTGCTTCGCAGGTGTTGCCGAAAGGGGTGGTAGTTAGGGTGTTGTTGGTGCGCTCTTGTAGTGTTGAACCCTGGGTCTACCCCTATGCCAACAAATGGTTATGTTGTCGGGACCTGAAACTATGATTGTTGGGAACTGAGAAAGAGGAAGTTGTGTGCAAAGATTCATCCTGAAATTGTGAAAGCTTTGTGCGTAGATCTATGCCCTAGTGCGCAGTATTCTACTTGATCTGTAAAGATTTGTGCTAAAGAAAGAAGGTTGGATCTGTAGAAAAGAAGCAGGATCTAAAAATTTTGTGCTCCAAGAAAGGTAAAAGTGAGAAGTTTTGATTGAAAGAGGTAAGTTGTGTAAGCTTTGTGCTCTGTAAAAGTAAGATAAGTGGAATTTTTTGTTTCTAGAGTATGGATCTAGGTATATCTGATAGGTTTTGTCCTAGTTTGAAAGCTAGGGTGTTAATAGATGAAAGAAGGTTTGATATGAATAGATCTAATAAGAATAATGAAAGATATGTTATACCTATGCATAGAAATAATGTTTGGACTAACAAATGGATGCAGGATCCTAGAAAGAATTTGTTGCAAGTTACCTACCATGATCCTAGTGCGCAGTATAAAAGAGGTTGGGGATCATTGAAAAGAAAGAGAGGATTAACCCTATGTTACACTTGCAGTAGGCCAGGACATCTTGCTAAGGAATGCCCTGGTGGAAGACCTAGTTGTCTCTGTTGTAAGGCTATGGACCATGAAGTGTTGGATTTCCCTAGAATGATCGCTAAGCTTGAAGGAATGAACCTAAGTAAAGAGAACCCTAAGGCAGATCCAGAAAAGGCATAACCCCAGCAAGAATCAGAGAAAGTATGGATACGGATAAAAGAAACCCCGAATGACCACCGAAATGTCATCTTATTAGATATCTTCAAAGAGAAGGAATGCATCGAAGCAAGAATAGGGGACTTCTACATTGACGATGTTCTGGATGAGGAAACACAGATGAATATTATGCCAAAGAGAACCTAGGAAGCTATAGGAAGGCCTGCTATGATCCCTTCACTAGGAGGAATAAATTTATTCAAAGGAAAGTTAGTCAACCTATGTGGAAGGCTCGCTCGGATACTTATGACTGTGAATGGAACTTCGACAGAAGAAGACTTTGAGATTATTAAATTTGTTGAAGATAGCGCCCCGTTTACCATGCTAATAGGAAAACCTTGGATTGATAGAGATCAAGCCAGACGAAAGGAAGAAGAAGAAGTTTTGGAACAAAAGAAGCAAGAGTTAAAAGACGTTATGACCAGAAGGATTGCGCACTCGATTGAGGAACAAAAGAGAAGATCACAGATATTTAATACTAGCAACCGGGATGTCTAAGCTAAGAGAACACTAGAGGATCCCCAGGATATTGAATTACCTACCCCAGGCACAAAAGAAGTATTACCCATAAACCTTAGGAGAGAATTTCGACAGCGCGAAGTAACTAAGACCAAAGAACAAAAGAATCAGAATGAGAAAAGTGTTACCAAGACGAAGCTCACTGGAAATAAGGCTAGAAAGTTAATAAAGAAAAGGGCTAATATTGAAATATTACAGGAGGTTCTAGAGGAGACCTTACAGAAAGAAAAATTACAGAATTTGAGCTTCGTCGGGATATCAGAGCAATGACATATGGCACTTCGCCATGACGAAGTAATATAGTCATTGGGACCGATATATCCATTCGACTTCCGCTCCAAACAGAAAGAAAAGAAATAAAGGTTTGTCATCAAACTGTTGGACCACGCTATAACGGAAAGAACGGAGTTAATGAATCCTTCATATCCGTTGCAAGCGATCCGTTACAGAAGTTTTCTATTTATCCTGCTGCGCCATGCAATGAGAACACTTTTTCCAATTGAGAATTTCAGCTCGCAACCTTGATTAAGATTGCCCAGTGATCACTACGTCTTTTCCTTCTACCCTATTGTAGCGCCCACATTACTTTGAGAACCCGAGATATCCATCTTGAGAGCGTATGTCCGAAGAGCTCACCGTCGAAGAAGCAACTGCGAAAGAAGTTATGATCGACTTAATGGTTGAAAGAACCATGTCAGGAAGAGGAGTGTCTACAGGTGTACAGACACCATCGATGCGAGGAGTGCAAGCCTCCCTGTCGACTTCTTGAGCCGACCCATCCCGGCCAACTGACGAAAAGAGAACTAAGCATAGAGACGATATTGTGAACGCTAAACTGATTCCAAGCATTCTACCTGATTATCTACCACCTCTAAGCGGCGCCATCACTCGTGACAGTGTACCCCACGAATTTGATTATGCTTCGATCACTGCGTACCTTCAGAAAGAAGTGCACACAGTTTGTGCTGACCAGGATAAGCTCACCACGTTGAAGTTCAGTGACTTCAACCTCGGCGACAGGAAGGCTTACAGTATGCTCGCCCCTCATAAATATCTAATGTGAACCAAAGGAAAGAAATCCAAGATTATCGCTCAATCATGGACCCAGAACCTCGCGCAGTCAACCCTACTTAATGTAATGAAGATTCCTCACTTCGGGAGGCATCAAGAAGTGAACGCATGCGTCAAGTTGTTGTTGTCCTTCTATCACGGATGATACTTATGGTTGAATCACCGCATCACAGTGGATCCGACTTTGACCAATCGGATCACAGGGCTAAGCATGCAGGGCCCCAACCCACGGGATTTTTACCCCAGCAAGACCACGGATCGCGCTCTTGCGCAGAAGATAAAGGATATGTATGGCGATGTCGAGAAGGGCACGCAAGGCTACAAGGTAGCCTCTATCCAGAGCGATGCAATGCACCTTTCCTGTCATATGATCGCAGGCAAGCTAGTTCGCAAGAACCGACCGACCCAAGTGACCAGATTTGTAGTAAACCTCGCAGGGAAGTGCGCGGAGAGCCTACATATGAATTGGTCCAAATAATTGGTGAACCAGCTAGAACTGGACTGCAAGGAAGCGCGGGACCAAGGGTATGAGTTCCATTTTAGTTGGCTACTTATATTAATCACTTTCATCGCATGGGAGATGCCGGAAGGTGAAACCTTCCCGGATGTCGAACCCTTTGAGCCACTTGCCGCGAAGTTTAGTACGATGTGGTACTCCAGCGACATGAACAAGCAGTGGCAATCCAATGTCGTTTTCCACACTTATTACAACCAACTGAAGATTGCAATCCAGGATATGCCTCGCATCACCCCGAACACACTTCACAGATTTAGGCCATTGATGAAATTCAGTGCGGACCGCCACTTCATCTACATCACACCGTGTGCTGATGAGCATCACCAATAGTTGCAGTCCTACTACAAACTAACAAAGGAAGACTTAGAAGAGATTACTAAGGAGTGGTCGACGAACCTCCTCATCCCAGCTGAACTCGCAGAGCTCTCTAATGTTGATAGTCCAGAATCCATGCATGATACACCTGGACAGAGCAAGACCAAGAAGAATGAAGAAGCCCAAGATGTCCACAACACTTCATCACAGACTCCTTCTATATCACCTGAGTGCGGAGGTGATGGCGGAGAGATAGATGGCACCAAAGTTGAACAGAAGAAAGACAAGGTCACACCACTAAGAGACGAAGATGATCCCTCAAAGAAAGGGAAGGTTTCCCCTTTTAAACCTTCTTCAAGGAAGAAAATGAAAGCAACTAGAACCAAGTTTGAGACCACCCTAACCTCATAAAACTTTGACTTCATCATCGTTTCACTAAACGATGCTTAGCTGGAGATAGCAGAGAAGCAGGAAGCCAAGCAGGAGGAGATGTTCAGTCGGATCAAGGTCGAATTTCAAGAAGTGCAGCAGGCACTACAATCCATCCGCGCAGTATCCACTGCGCCCCTAATGACAGGAACACCAAAAACAGAAGATGAGCCAGCTCAACTCCACCGGATTGATGATACGGTCAAAGCTCACCTTCGACGAGCACAGGAGGAAACAACACAAGCCACCCAAGCTCTAGTGCAAGCACAGGGAGCTCTGTTAGAACAACGCAGTAATGCAGAATGAGAGAAGCTTGCTATGCAAGAGAAGTTTTATGAAGAGAAAGCAAAGCTACAACAAAGCAAGGAACAGTTGCTCGCTAAGCAACTTGAAGTTAAAGAAAGGGTCAACAGAGCACTTCGCTCTGTGACAATTGTTGAAGTCCAAACCAAGGACCAAGTTCCATAGCAGGTGGCATAATTGGAAGAGGTAATCCAAAAGCTCCAGCAGCGCATCGCAGATCTAGAAATCTGCATTGTACCCAAAACCCCTTAGGAGATAAGAGACCAGCGAGAAGCAATTGCTAGCAGCACAATTGGCAGATTAAAAGCTCTTGCCTTGGAGTGCAAGCAACTTAGTAATCAGAGCGCCCAGACATACAAAAACCTTACAGAGAATCTAGAATCACAGACGCTGGAGTCGCAGCTCCAAGAAGAAAAACATCATGCGGATACGCTACAGGTACAGCTAAAGGCCCTGTCAGTTGTAGACATGATGAAGAGATCACTTGAACAACGCATAGCTCATCAGCAGGTTCACATGCTTCAAAGTAAAGTGATGGAAGTCACTCAACGACTTCAACCTGTGCAAGATCAGGTATGCTTATTATTTATAGAGGTCGAGAGCCAAGGAGAAAATCTTGAACAGGTCGTCCTCTTAGCAGAGCAACACCTGGAAGGACCGATGAATGACTCACTGATCCAGGAGTTCACCGAGAAAGAGGCTACAACAAAACAACAAGTCGAAGAAGCTCGATCCAAGCTCGAGGTGTTTGAGGCAGAATTGGTCAGATCGGAGTGACTCGGGATGAGTCACAGGTGAGTGTTGGGGGCCTATTGGCCCTTGACCAAGTTTTGGGAGTTTCTTAGTCATGTTGACCTATTTTGGGACTTCGACATCCTGTCGAAGGAGGAGCGCAAGACAAAGCGGAGATCATGGGATCTCAGCCCCCTTTTGGGCCTCTTTTTGGGTTGTTGGGAATATGTAACGGGAAAGGGATGTCGGCCCATGGGTTTAACCATGTTTAGGCCTAATTTGTAATGTATAAATAGATACCTAGGTGATGTAGGAAAGGGTCGATGAGCTAAGTGCCAAGTGCAAGTAATAGTTGTATATGATCTGTGCATGTTGTGTGAGACTTGCAAGGCTAAGTGCAAGTGACCGTAAGAGATTGAGTAGAAGCTTTTGTGATGTAACCTAACTCGGGGAAGGAGGATCTGGGGAGGTGCGCGCAGATCCCCTGTCCTATGCGGAGTGGGGTTTGTATGGCTCTGTGCATGTAGATGACTGATTGAAGATAATAAAGAAGAAGAGTTGGTGGGCGTAGCCCCAGGAGAGGGGTGAACTACATAATCATTGTGTTATCTTGCTTGGCGCTTGTCTGAATGTTTTTATGTCTTCTTTGCTTAGTGCTTTGAGATGATTAGATAGATCTTCTTATGCTCAATGCTAATGATGTATGGAATGTTAGATCTAATATACATGAATATGCTCAGTGCTTGATCAGTTACGTCCGACCTATTTTACTTATGCTAAGTGCTCATATATGGTAGATTACTGTGAGTACTGCAAGGCTCTGTTTTATCAGTGAAGTAGATAATGATTGCATGTTAAAGAACAAATGTATAGGGTGAAGCAAAAATATTACATGACATGTTTGTTACTCATAGTCCACACTTAGGCTACGTTTGAATTTTCTAGAAGTGATAAGAAAAGCTAAGTTGATTATCATTAAATTATTTTGGGGTCAATCAAGAAAAATATATATATTTGTTTGTGATTGATTCTGTAAAATGATTCACAAATGACAATCTAATCTCAACTTGTATCACAAGATTAAACCTAAAAATAAAATTAATGTTTTCACAATTCTACCAAATACTTGTACACACTATAAAATGTCATTTACCTTTTACTTTTTTTCATACAACATTTACATATTATTACATAATTTAATAATCTTTTAAACTTAATACACATAAAGGAAGCTACATAAAAGTTGTCAAATAGATTTTGTTTTCAATTTTTATGATACTATGGTACAACTATACCATTCTTGCCAAATGTTTGTCATAAATTCTTAGGGTATTTGGATCATTGTAATTTTGGCATTTAACCTCTCTCTTTTATGCCCTAGGTATGCTATATTTAACCGAAATGGTATTTATCAAACCACACAGTGAAGAACACAACCAATAGTTAAGTATCACTACCACCACCATCCCCTCCTGTAGAGGTAACAATGTATGCATTAAAAAATTCATTCAGGTACGAATCCCAAATGGTTGGGTTAAAAAGTCTTTATTGGTGGGAATTGACCACGATTGAATTTCATTA
>SNQJ01S0090559.1:4130-14717 GCA_010110895.2 Picea sitchensis
TATATATATATATAACATTTCTTTTTGGATATGTTGACATATTTTTTTTAGTTTTACAGGATTTTCAAAGAAAGTACATAATTGAACTTCATCACTTTTTCACAACAGGTAATAAGGTAAGACCATTTTATTTTATGAAATTTTCTTATCAATATGCATTGTCTTGTTTTGAAATTAATAAATTTGAGCTTGTTTGCTCCCTTTGAATTGCTCATTAAAGTATGAAAAGGGAATTTATCAGGGATAGGATTATTCTTTACCATGCCTGATGGATTATGATGGGAAAGAAACCCCCCTAGAGTTTTATTTTAGGATTTTCTTAGACTCTCAAAACATGAGAAAGAAATGAGCATATACTAACTTGGGCTCATAAAATCCACAAGTGATGATTGTTCCAAAAATTATTCTCTACGAGATTTCTATCTGCACTCACGTTGGATGATGTGGAATATGTTAAGGTCCACCTTCCAACAAGTCTCACTCCATCGACACCAACAAATTATCTAGAGTAGAGATTAGAGACTACTTAGTACCCTAGAATCTGCATGCCTCAATGACAATTTTCCTTGCTAACAACCATGGGAATACATCAGTGTCTCTGGGTTTATAGATCCTATAGGTGACTCGACACCAAGACCTTTATTTGTACCTGTTAGAATGTACTATAGGTACCTTGATGCCCATTGAAATCATTGGTGGGTCATCTCACATTGGTTAACGACATTCATTAATGGCCGATAATCCATTGATTTATTTTTTGTGTTTGACTCCAGAACATTTATTCACACAAATAAGAATTGTACCATGGGTTAAAGCTTTGAAGTTGTTGAAGACATATTTTTAATTGATTCCTTTCAGGAATGAACAGAAGACAGGTTCAGGAATAGCCATCAGATAATTTTCTTTCATAAACAGGAAGTCTTTTTCTCAGCAAGTTATTATTGGTTCAAAGTTTCTCTGCAGATTTTAGGTTATTTCATTAGTACGAGACAGTGCTAGACATAATCCATCAATTACAGCGGTTATTAGAAATACAAATTCCAGTTACAATTTTAGCGCTCTACAAATTCAAACTTGACTTCAAAGATCTCTACAGTAAGAAATTCATAATAGGGAGTAGGTAATCTAATTCAGGTACGCTTAGTTTCATGTTAGTTTAATATATTAAATTACATATTAATAATTTGAACTAGGAATGCCTCGATACTCCATAACATTTCCTTATCCCTATACTCTGTACCTAATAAACCAATCCTTCTTGACATTTCATATCATGGGAAATGCATTGCATTATCTTGGTTGAATTCGACATGATTCATATGTAATAATATTTTGCAAACGTGTACAACCATCATCATTTCCTTACATGCTATCAATCCTCATGACATTTCAAACATTCTTCTATAATTCCTCTCATGACTATTTCACACATCATACTCTATTCCTCTATTTCCCTCATCTAATTTCGTTGCTCACCTGTGGACCTTTCCTATTATACCGAGTGAAATTATGGTGGCGAATCGTCACTAACCTAAGACTTATGCAGATTTGGAGGCTCTTCCTAAGTATGAAGCCACCAAACACATTTTTCAGAAAGCTGGATGAAAGCCATTCTTCAAGACATTTGACAGGTATGATGATTCAGTTACACTTCAGTTCACTCTGCGTTTTCATGGTGTACTAGCTAAAGTAGGCGAGCTAGAGTTTGAAGTCATAGAAAAATTCATTTCCGAAGAAATTCAATTACCCAACACTAGTCAGAAATGGATGAAGGGCCAACCCGTCGACAAGAAGCTCTGCATGCAGCTCCTGCAACCACAGTATCAAAAATTACAATGGTCAAAGGGTACATCAAGGTCGTGGCTGGAACCAAAATGGGATCAGTTTCTATCCATACTCCAATGCTACCTCACTTGCGAAGGATGGTACACGATCGTGTTTCCATGTCATCCTCGACTCCTACTACATTTCAAAGGTAACCATTTGATTAACATCCCTTATTTTCTGTTGAAGAGTTTGAAGAAAATGGCAAAACAAGTCCGCAAAGAGAAATATTTTAGAGGTATCTTGTTTCATTTTGGTCTTGTCAAAATTTTGGTTAAGTCTGCATTATCCCACAAACATGAATCTTGGGATATGTTCATTGTAAGAATCCTAGCTTCTGACAAATCTAAAGATAAAATTATTGAGTCCGCTCCTCCACAGAAGAAGTCGAACTCTAAGAAAAAGGGTGTTAAAACCCTGACCAAAATCTGTGATGACCCTAAAAACACACCAGACTGCACAATTGAGTCTAGTGATGATAATCCCGGTACAAAACATTTGTTTGATTTCCATGGTTCTAATGGTGTTGAAACTAACCATGAAAGAGTGGAAAACACTGTTCCTACAGAGGCGAATGTTGAAATTCCAATTTCTCCTCCAACTGCTACAAATATTATTGATGTGGAACAACTTGAAGAGTTAATTGACAAACCTAGGAGAAATCCCAAACAAAAATGCACATGCACATTGTCAAATATGGATAACATTGTGCATAGTTAGCCACCACAGGAAAGATTAAAAGGTATGGATGATCATGAGGAGGCTCCAGAGTCTTCTGAGATGACATGGACTCTCTCCCAATTGATTCGAAAATTCCATAAAGTCAATCGGAAAGCTAATGCACCCAAAGAAATTGAGCAGGACAAGCCAATTCAAATGCCAGTGGATACCCATATTTAGGTGTATGAGGAGTTCACTCATGAACTCAGTCCAGTCGACAACCCTATTCAAGTATATGACAAGTTTACTCCTGAACTCAGTCTAGTCGACAACTCTGTTCAAGTATATGACGAGTTTACTCTTGAACCTAGTCCAGTCGACACCCATGATCAAAGACCAGATGAGTTCACTCATGCGTCTAGCCTTCAAACACAACAAGGACATGGTAAAACATTTGAATCTTACTATGAAATCTCTTCCAGTATATCCTTGAGACCAATGGTAGCCAGATTGGAAAGCAGGAATCACAGGTTAAAAGAGAAGTTACATGAATATACCATACCGTATCAACACATCAAAATAGAAAATGAACTTATGAAACTCAGGCAAGCTCATTTCTCATCAAAGATTGAAGTATTAAAACGAAAAATTAAAGGTCTTTTTCAGAATAATAGGAGATTGTAGAAGATTGCCAGGAAGCACATCATCATTAATCGAGTTCTTAAGAAGGAAATCAGAATCATGAAGAAACATGATAAATTGCAAATGTTGGTTGCAGTTGCTGCAACACTCTGATGAATCTCAGTTTTTTACTTTTTGTTGTCTGAGGACAGGCAAAGAATTCAGCTTGGGGGAATGTTAGTCTCCAGTTTTGACTATATTTTTGCGTATATTATGTCAAATATTCCCCCATTTTCATATCTAGTATCATTTCCTTCTGGCCTTACCATGACACATTTGATATCCTTTTACAATTAAATGGGGCTATTCAAGGTATTCCTATGATTCAAGTTATTTTTAATGTATTTTGATATTTTAAGCTAATGTTGATACTAACGTGACATGAGTTAGGTACTTGTTCCTTTGAAACATAACTTATTAGTACCAGGTACCAGCTCGCACTTAGTGGAGATGCCAAAGAAGATGCCAAAGACTTGCATGACATGGCCAGAGTGGATTGACAGTCTGATTCATATAATTGATTGAGTCATAACTCAATATGCTGACTCAAGGCAAGATTGTAGAACTATTTTATTATAATACTTTATGATCCATGCTTCTTGACACTGCGTGTCATGAAGTTGTGAAGTTTGTTTTAACTGACTATGAGTCATTTCCGGATCTAAGATCCATTTAGATTAATGCACCTATGTTTAAAACTATTTTAGGGAGGATCTATATAAACTGGGATCACTCTCAAGAAATCTTGGTTACAATATGCTATGTGATACAATTTCTGATAATACAAATTGCTATGCATTATGTTATTCGTTGTTAAAATGATTTGAGTTTGTTTTATGAATTATGGAGCGTGAAGTATGAAACAATTTTTGCATGGAATAATCTGAGTAGCTCTGGTTTCTTTTTAGGGTGATTGAATCTCTTGGTTGGGCCCACCAACAGGTTTAATTCACTGTCTCTTTTCCATAGTAGAGTTAGTTTATTTTTAATTTTAGAATCTGCATGTGAGTTAGTTTTTGAACTTGGAATTACTCTGTTAAATTCTTGCTTAGCCATTTTTTGGTTAGATCATTTTTCAGTTTGATATTATCTCATAGATTGATGAATGTTGAATGTGTTATTCATCCCTGTAGAATTTGAAGAATGAACCAAGTGCTTAACCTAGATTTGCTTTGTTTTTAGTTTTCAGTTTGATCATGATTTAAAGAGAATTTGAGTTTAGACTTACTCTGTTATGTTAGGATAGCTAGCTTATAGTCGGATTAAAGGAAGCTTCCAGTACCTATAGGGTAAAATAGGAAATTTATTTGTTTCACCTATGCTAGATTTAGAACTGTTTTGATGCTTAGATTAAAAGGTTTTTAAAATGATATCTCTTTTATGGTTTATATAGATATGATGATGATTATATGTTTAAGATAATGGTAGATAGTCTTGGGTGATTATATTATATTAGAAATAGAAATACCTATACTTAAACTCGGAACTGTTTCCATTTGATGAATTAGACAAGAGATGATTAGTTTCAAGATAATCATTAGGGTTCAGTTTCTAAGAGTAATTTTATTTTTTCTTCTTAGAATAACCTTTATATGGGAATTAGAATCTTACCAGCACATATAGTGTAGCATCTCTAAGGTCACTTACCCTGGTTTGACAATTCAGTGTTTTCAGGTAATTAAAAATCTTTAATATAACAGCCTGACAATTTCAAAGGAATAAAAAATTGGGGTGTAGAAGAAAAAAACCACTCCTCTAGGATCTTAATGAACTATTGGTCAAGTATATAAGAATATAATTGATGATATATAAGTTCACACCTACCTCCCCCCACACCTCATTAATATCATTCCTTGGAATATCCAAGGCCTGAATGGAAAAATCAAACATAGGCTTCTCAAGAACAAAATAAAAAATAAAAAAAAAGTCCACAATTATGATTATTCAAGAAACTAAGTGCTCCAATAATATTCTCTTAAATTTGGTCCCCAAAATATCTATGGGATCCTAATAAATCTCCATTAATTATCGAGGTGTTATAGATGGATTGTCTCTTTTATACAACCCGATTGAATTATCAATGACAAATTTCTTCTCAACCCGACGATTCATGTCAACAAGATTTCAACTTGTTGGTTTAGATCAATCAATTATTTTAACAAATGTATTTGGAATCCATAGAGTTTAAAAAATATCCACTTTTTAGAATCCATTCAGTAACTTAGTAATATCATTAGGTAAAATTAATAGGTAGTTAGAGGAGACTTAAACATAATAACCTGCCTAGAACTAAAAATAGGGGGCATTAGAAGAGTAGATCAAGACTCACACCTTTTCAAAGATATCATAAAACAATAAAAAATGATATATATTGGAATGTTAAATGGTCTACACACCTAGAAAAATTGGCCTGATGGATACAATTAGGTAGCATGAATAATTGATCACTTTCTAGTCTCAAAATCCCTCATTTTTTTAGTACTTCACTTAGAAACGTGTATACTCTCAAGTGCATGATGGAACCATTTCCCCATAAAACTAATGATTGACATGAGAGGTATCCCCAAAAACAATCCCTTTTTCTTTGAATTTCCTTGGCTATCCCACCAATATTTCTAGAAAAACATTAATCAATGGTGCTCTAAGACTCATAGTGAAGCAAGCTCACCCATGTCCAAATTCCAATAGATGATCAAGCATATCAAACACCCCATTAAACAATGGAAATAATAAGAATTCAACAACATTTTTAAATCCAAGAGATAACATGAAAGCCATGTGGAACACCTTCAATAGTCTATTATCATTAAAGGTTGAACATATCAATTTCTAAAATATGATACTTCCCTTGAAGGTCATCTAAATGAATGCGACGATAAACAAGAGTTGGTTTGGAAATATAAATCAATAATACAATGGATCAAATAAGGGGAAAATAATTCTAAATTTTTCCATAGATCTATCATACAATGCATGAATCATAACAAAATTACTACAATAAAGTATATCGTTGGAAACCCCCCTAAGAATCATGAGTATATCTAAAAAGGAGTTAATTACCTACTTTAAATTACTTGAAAGCATTGTGGAATACCTTTAATAGTCTATTATCACTGAAGGTTGAAAATATTGATTTCTAAATTATGAGACTTCCCTTGAAGGTCATCTAAACGAATGCGACAAGAAAGAGGAGTTGGTGTGGAAATAGATATCAATAATACAATGGATAAAATAAGGGGAAAATAATTCTAAATTTTTCCACAAATCTATCATACAATGCAGGGATCATAACAAAATTACTACAATAAAACATATCGTTGGAAACCCCCTAAGAATCATGAGTATATCGAGAAGGAGTTAATTAACTACTTTAAATTACTCCTATGATAACAACAACCACATAGAATATTGTCCATTAAAAAAATAACGACTCATATTCCCAAACTTATTTCTTAGGAGAAAAATGATTCACTTCTTTCAAGATTGTTGGAAGACTATCAAGCATGATGTTTTTGATTTAGTGGAGGAATATCACAAATTCTCAAATTTGTTACCATCCCTTGATGTTACCTTCTTGACCCCAATTCCCAAAGAATACAAAGCTAAGGACCCCAATAAATTCACACAAATTTCACTCTAAAATGTAGTCTTTAAAATCATCTCCAAAGTCATAACAAACCTCTTAAATTTGATCATTCCCACCCTAATATCTTTGAAGAAAACAAGACACATGGGAGGGGGAAATATTCTTGGTCACATAATCTTGGTTCATGAAATGGTTTACCTCAAATTTGTTTCTATAATTCTCCCCTTGTTATTCAACTACATATTTATAGGATTCTGGGTTTGCAATGGAGCTCCCTTCTATCCAAATATCTAGGTGTTCCATTGGTAGAGAATGTTCTTCGAAATTCCTCCTGGGAATATTTATTCTCTAGATTGGAACACAAACTATCAAATTTCGCCTTCTTCTCACTCAAAGTCCCAGACCGCTTAATCCTTCTTAAATTTTTTATTTAGGAAATGCCATTATATATATTGTCTCATTGCACCTAAACACATTCTAAAGTCAGTGCATAATCTGAAGGAATTCTTCCTTTAGAGTGGTATGAAAAAGGAAAGGAAGTGGGATTTGTTCACTTGGGAGAAACTTTGTAAGCCTATTAAGGGGATTTGGGCTTCGAGACATGAATATTATAATTTCTACCCTTGGAGCCAAAACATGGTGGAGATGGGTTCAAAGGAATGGTGAATTGTGGAGTAGAATCTGGCATAGAAAAAAATTCCTTAACACTTCCAAGCATGACCTCATCCATCTGGAAGGAAATATTCCAAGGTCCTTTATTTAGAACTTAGCTTGGAGCAACAAATAATTGATCAAACAACATATTTTATGGGAGGTAAGAAATGGGGCTCATACCCTATTTTGTGATGATGATTAACAATACTTCCTTGTATAGAAAAATATAGAGGACCTTCAATCCCTTAGAAACAACATTATCAATCATGGAAAACAATGGCTTCATCAATATTTCACCCCTTACCTTTCAAATATCCAATGGAGAGATTTTATTCCTAGGGATAACTGGCATCCTATCCCACCTAATCATGACTAGGAAGTCTTCTAGCAAGAATTATCAATCTAGAAAATCAAAATTGAGGAAGGACCAAAAAAACTTCGATGGGGATATAAAAGGAAAGGTTGTTTCAATCTCAAATAAGATTACTATATATTTGTATTTCATTAGGTGCAACATAAGTATGAATTATGGGTAAGGATATGGAAGAAAAACTAATGGTCTAAGGTATATTTTTTTCTCTAGCTACTAGCTCATAATAAAATATTGACATGAGACATTCAACGATATAATAATATTTCTACATTCATTCAGTCATTTCTAACATAGAAGGGAAAGAAATTTTTCATTTCTTGTGAATTCAATTATTGTCATAGGAAAAACACCATACATTAACAATGAATATGGTGTCAATTCTTGCATAAGCTTTATATTAATGAGAAAACCATATATATGATGTTTGAAGAATATGTATGAATTTACATGGAGAATACAATGGAGTACAATACAATGATACAAACTGATACAACCATGGTGAATGAATCCCTATAGGATATCTATCCTTTTATCATAACTTTTCTTTTACTCTGTGAGATCTGTTTATATGGCATGCACCAATATTCTATTTATAGGCTTCATACAATCTTTTACATAACTAGTTCATAGTTTGAATAAGGGACTTTTGGATGTACTCCCTAGTCCATAAATGACCCCAAAGCTATATTTCGTCTTGAATTTGGGTGTNTATATGGCATGCACCAATATTCTATTTATAGGCTTCATACAATCTTTTACATAACTAGTTCATAGTTTGAATAAGGGACTTTTGGATGTACTCCCTAGTCCATAAATGACCCCAAAGCTATATTTCGTCTTGAATTTGGGTGTCTTTTCATGGTACACCTTGGGTTGGAAGTGGGTGATGCCCAAACAATATCATTAATACATCATTTATGCATCCACGTGGGTTTTTATGGAGATTGTTACACATAAAAAATACTCACTTTGATAGTGTCACAAGTGTCGTCATTACAAAGGTCGCAAGTGTCGCATTTTGCTCACAAGGTCGCAAGTGTCGCATTTTGCTCACAAGGTCGCAAGTGTCGTATGTTTCTCACAAGTGTCGCATGTTTCTCACAAGTGTCGCAAGTGTCAAAGAAAGCATGCTTCCATGATGCCTATGTCGTGCCTATAATGACATGAGAAGGACACTTGAAACACCTCAAACATTTGATTTGGAAAAGGAGAAATGAGTCAGCAGGCTTACAAACCTTTTTCCATCTGAAAGGACCTCAAAAAATGAGTTTTTGGAGGGGAGTGCTCCCCTATACCTCTTCTGGGAGTGTTGGCGCTCCCCATTACACTATCTAGGAGCGTTATAAAGCTCCTTTGGCCCTATTGAAGGAGCGTTATGGATTTTGAGAGCGTTGGCTCCCCCCTAAAGCCTAATAGGGAGCGCTACAACGCTCTGATGGTCCTTTTAAGGGAGCGCTACCTATTTCGGGTAGTAGTTAAGTTATTGAGATGAATGGGGGAAGGATCCTTTCATACTTGGAAAGCAGTTGGATTTGAATCCTTAGTCCAGCCATGATCTTAGGGAAGATCCTCAACTGAAGGAGGCAAATCCTCAAATTCCCCAAGGATATCTCAAGTGGTTAAAGCCTCTCCAAGGCTATATAAGAAAGCTTTCTAATGGTGAAAGGGGACTGGAAAAAAGTTAATCACACCAAACTTATGATCTCATAAGTGGTGTTGGAACAGGGGAAGAATTGCAAGCATGAAACCTATGATCTCATAGGAAACACACAGTAAATTGGAGGAGAGTAATCAGTGAAGCTACTATCATCCAGGTCGCGGATCTTTTGAGCAAGGGTTAGACAAAGGGGACTCGACGAAGCTGTCGCATTCGCATATACGATTGTAAGTTACTTTTGTCATTGTTCTCATCAATATGACAAACTTTCCTATTTATTTCTAGTTCGCGTTTGATATTACATGAACTTATCGTTGATAGATAGATATATTTTTTATCTAATATCAATAGGGTAGGAAGTGGTTGTACTATTGTTTGTCTACAAGGCTCATTGAGGAACGAAAGATTGGAGCTCAACTCGGAGCGTGCAGGGACAAACGTCGGTAAAAGGGTACTCTTGTTCTCCTTTGTCCTCATGCATTAGTCTGTATAGATCTGAAAGGAAGTCAGTCTCCACGTTAAGCATCTTCTGTCTTAAGAGTTAAGAGTCTAGCTCTCAAGAGGAGATCTACCTGTCCGCAGGGAGATTTTCCTTCAACAAAAACTGGTGACTCCACTGGGGAGTCTCGAATCAAAACTTTTTGGTTTTGATATCTCTTATTAGACCTTGTTGACCCCTTTATATCTGATTTCATTTGCTGATTGACTCTTCACTGCATCACACTCAGCTTGATTGCAAAAATTCCATTGAAATTTTGGGGTTTTTTGGACTTTTTTCTGAGCTTTAGGACTCCAGTTCTCCCATGCCTTGTTAAGAGAGTGCCAACGCTCCCTTAAGCTGCTGGACAGAGCTTTATAATGCTCTAGTGGCCCTTATACCAGACCTCCAACCCTCTTTTGCCCAAAATCTCTTCAAACATTGCAATTTTTGGAGGTCCAAACCCTATTTTTTGACTTGCTAAGTTGTTTTGTGATTCAATCATTCTTATTTTGACCTTTGACATGATTGCTCCTAAGAATTAAACACCTCATTGTTCATATTTTATGCCCTTCTTCATTCTTTTTGAGTTTTTGTTGTTGAAAGCTTGAAATCGATCCCCTACTTTCTTCTCTCCTATCCGACTGAGAGGGAACTCTAGTGAAGGACATTTG
>SNQJ01S0090559.1:22995-38882 GCA_010110895.2 Picea sitchensis
TATCTCCCCACTCCATAAAACTCACCCTCTCTTTCCCCTTCTCTCCCACCTCTACCATTCTCTTTATCTATGTCTCACTCTCCCTTCACCTATTTACCTCTCACCTCCCTCCACCTATTTATCTCTCACCTCCCTCCACATGTTTCTCTCTCTCCTCTCCTCTCCCCAACTATATTTGTCACCCCTCTCTCCCTTCCTCTCTCTATATACCCATTTCTCTCTCCCCCTCTCTATTTATCTCCTTTCTCTCACTCTCACTCTTTATCTCTCTCCTCTCAATTTTAACTTGCACACTATGTGACTAATTTTCAGATTTAAAAACTTCTTCCTAGTGAACTAACAAAAGACACTAGTTGTTATCACTAAATAATTTTACACTAAAAAATAATTAACTGGAAATATATGTAGTAGAAGCAACGAGATCATAAATGAATCATCAATACAAATGAGACACAAATTTTAGTTCTGCAACCTTGTGAACTTGAGAAATTATAAAGGAAAACATATCTCTCCCAACCAGTACAATATCACAAAATATGAGGACAACCTTATCCTCTCAAACAACACAAATATTACTAGCGTCTAAGGGAAACCTTGTCTTCCAATAATCATACAAATCAGAAAACCAAACCTCAACAATTTATGGAAAACTTCCTCTTTCCACAAATATGTTGCAGACCACCTTATTTCAACCTATGTACATACACGCTTTTCTCCATTGTGACCCATGTATATAGGACTGTGTTCACTACAAGATGTGTACATACGTGATTTGTCCTGCTGTAACCTGAATACATACATGTTTCTCCTTCCTGCAACTCATGTACAAGTACATAAAACCCTTTTACAGACACCTTCATACAATTCTCTCCCTACAACTTCTCTTCTTATAGGCCATATTTTGCACCATGCAAAATTTGTCTTTACTAAAAAACACCAAGCCACCTAGCACAAGTGCAGACTCACTTATGCTAACTCCATTCTTCTACAATGAGAAAATTTCATAATGACCTCTCTCCTTTATATACAATTCCAATGAGTGATTTTAGGCACCCCTTATAAACTCAACAGTTAATTAGAATATTGTATTCCTCTTTGTGGGTCTAGCATGCCATCATAAGCCCATAATGCCCATCAAATTTCACATGAGGCCCTAGCCTCATTCTGGGGTTGATTTCACTGAAACAAAAGGTTCATTTGGTGCCAAAGAAGGTTCCCACATGCTCAAGATACATTGTCCTCTTGTGGGAATACCTATTGAATCTAGAATAAACAACACTCCATCTTAGAGAGGGAGGTATCCCATCGACCATCATCTAGATGTGAATTTTTGTTCCAAAATAGAAGTGATTATGTCTCCTCTACCACAAATGCACTCCAATCCTCCTGATTGGTTCCTCCCTTTGTCACTGAAGCAATTCCCTCTCTTTATTCCTGTTGTCTAGATGCATCTTATTGAGGGTTCTAAATTGCATTTATATCAGCAGTAGGAATCACACCCAAATATGAGGACCAATTAGACTCTTCCTTATTTGTATTAGTCTGATTCTCCATATTTATGATCCAACGAGTTTCAATGGGATTTAAATGTTGTTTTATAATATTCAAACATGCAAGAAATAAAAATAACATGGATGGATAAATTTTAAGAACATTGGGCATATGATAACCCTTGTTTAGTGGTATGTAAACAGTATATGACCCTAACCAATATTAGCAATAATACTATCATTAATCAAACACAAATCAGCTAGAAATAGTTCTTCATATTGTTACCATGTAATACGTTAAAACACCATTGAATTTAAACCAACATTTATTCAACAACTATAATCATTCAAGATAACTTAACATAATCATAATCTTACTAAAATTCTTGTATTTGATAATTCTTTACAGAGAAATCCGCGTATCAATTTTTATCCACAAGCTTGGAAACAAATTGTCTTCGACTCTGTCTGAGTTTCTATATCAAACTTCAAAATAATTCTTTATTTAACTCCAAATTCATTACCAACACCATCGGACCTCCAAAATGAGGTCGATGTATTTATTTATAAAAAATAAACATGCTAAAAATACCTTAATAGTTCACTTAAAGTAAATAAAACATATAGTAAGGCAGACTCATCCACGTGCATGCTCCTGTAATGTTTTCATCATATCAAATGATTTTATTTCTCATACTTGGACCACTGGATGAAAACATATTCACAGGTATGAAGATACGAGAATCTATGTTGTTCCATTGGTGTGTTGAGCTCATATTTCATTTCTATCACCCAACACTTGAACTAGTCCATTTTGGCACTCAAGTACTACAAAACCATCTATGTCCATATCGTCCTATTAATGAACTTTATCACTTGTCCCTTTTGCATCGTTGTAATCTAAAGGTCATCGGATTTGAAATTATAGTCTTTCTCATCGATTTTACTCACTATTTCCTTGAGGTCTGTGACGTATTTGGGAACATCGAACTCAAGGAGTTGAATATCTCCCATTTTTTTATTTATCTTATCGAAATTATTGAGATATTCTTCCCACCTATCCTACATATTTTTATATGTTTCTATCACCAAATGGTTCCAATACTCTACAACTTCCTGGAAATTTTCCAAGTTATCATCTATGAGAATCCTGATGTTGTGCTCCTCTTCACCTCGACCCTTATATGTTTCCCTGATATATTAATTCTAATCCAAGGTTTTGTGCGACCTTTCATACTATTGGTTCTAGAAGTCACCCTCAAACTGCAAATGAGGTGAGCCTAGAGACATTTGAATATGGGTGTGTAAATTTGTTTATGAGAATGGGTTAAAAAATGATGATAAGGAGATAAGGGACATAAAAGGTCCATATAATAATGTTCTACTGGGCATGGAGTCAACATATCCTAAATATTGAAGGCACTCAATCTTTTTATCTGACAAATTTGTAAAGTTGTGTAGACAGAAGAATGGAGAAGATGACATAAAGAAGAAAATTCATCAAATGAAAGATCCTTTCAGTCAAATGAACTAATCAATATACTTGAATAATACAATGATAAAATAGGCATGCTACAACAAAATCTTTGCTTCTCATAGATCTAGC
Source organism: Picea sitchensis (assembly GCA_010110895.2). Taxonomy (NCBI): domain Eukaryota; kingdom Viridiplantae; phylum Streptophyta; class Pinopsida; order Pinales; family Pinaceae; genus Picea; species Picea sitchensis. The sequence goes on from SNQJ01S0090559.1 coordinate 26,092, forward strand.
TATCAATGGTAAGTTTGATTCTCAAAATTTGCATTTTATCCTAGTAGAATAAAAGGAAAACAAAATAGAAAGACATGTTGATAAAGCAACCTTCATATAGCTTCAATGGCATAAATATATTAAAAGAACATTCCCCATAGGCTTACAATGTATTTGGATGACTGTCTTCTGTTCCTCTTGGGTCTCCCCCCATCCAACCTCCCCTCATATATATATATATATATATATATATGTGTGTGTGTGTGTGTCTGTGTGTGTGTGTGTGTGTGTGTGTGTGTGTGTGTGTGTGTGTGTGTGTGTGTATAAAATCCCTCTAACACTCGGGCCCTAACACGTAACAATCACATTTTGTTTGACTAACTTTGCAAATAGAAGTAAGAGAGTAGGTAATCAAATCCTTCAAATCTAGAAGTGTTAGATGTTACTTTGTTGTTTGTTGCTTATTGACCTTAAAATTTGGAGATGACTGCCACATAATCTAGATATGCTTGATTAAATACTTAAAATCTGTAATTGGATTCGATCTGGACATAGCTCAATTAATTGTTGATCTTACACCTGCAAATATGGAACTAATGCTTATTAACTTCCAGATGTTTTCTTTGGCTTGGTTTTTGAAAAGACTGGTTGTTTAAAGTTTGAAGGAATTCCTCAAAAGATATAGGAGAAACTTTGATTTCTTATCTTGTGCCTTAGAATTTGAGATATAATATTCTCGAGTATCCAACTTGTTTTTTTTCTATCAAATATTGCATGAAATACCCTTTCACCAATACATGCATTCAATCTGGAAGACACTTGGTTGCTGATCTTCAGTGATTGTTACGATCTCTATCAAGAGTCAACAAGTGAACATGTCGAATAGATAGTTGGTCCAATAGTTGTCCTCCAAACAGAGCATTGTTGATAAGGTTCAAAATACCTTGCAAATTGCTTCTAAGAAGGCATTACATATTTCTTTCATGTACTAGCTGAGATGAAAAATCTTCATGCTATAATAGGTTCTGGAAGGATCATAATCCTTAACTGATCCTTTATAGTTGAGGCCACCCAACATGGTGTTCGAACATGAGATGTGTAGTGTTGTAGGTCATACGATAAGTCATGTTGAAGGCAGATAAAGGTGCCTACCTAATGTGACACTGCAAATATCATTTAAAAGGGGAAGAGAGGAAGAAATCCAAGTATTATTGAACGCATTCCTTGACTTTAGAAACAACCATGCTAATATTTTCTCTCATAGACAATTTTTTCTCTTTGAGATCCCTCATTTGTTCTTCCTATTGAGATCTTACCAAATCCACTTCATTGAGTCTCTATTGAACCTGACATCTCAACACTGTCCAGGACCTCTTCCCATCTCTGAATAATATTATTCCTTTCCAGTCAAGACTACTCCAACATATCAGATTGTTCATCCAGACTTAAGTACTTAACCTGAAGCTCCTCGTGTTTCCTTATTAAATATTTGATCACTTACTGGTCCAGTCATATATTCATGATTATCCTTTTCATTCCACTCAATCTCCAATGGATCTTTGGGAAAATCAACCAAGCATTTCCTTTGTAAAGGACCATCCAAAATAGCCTCAACAACCAAAGAACAGGCTCTTGTTCCATAGGCCAATGTCACTCTAGCTCCACACTCCCAAACCCTCATTCGTAGATGGCTAGAGGAGAGAATTTGCACAAACTCTGTATTGGTTCAAGAAGGAAACATCTTACACAATGAGGGTTTCCCATGCTAACACATGTGACTATCCATGTTTTTCCATCCGCTAGAAATTTAAGATTCTCCAAATATAAACCTCATGCAATCCTCATCATTTGAGATCAAATGATAGCTTCTTATTCTGTGTGATGCCTTTCTGAGAACATAAACTGTTCACGATGCTTGTTGAACAGTCAAATTCTTCGTATTGCATGGAGCATCCACAACACCGAATGTCTTCATAGTTCTGTTGAAAAATTACACAAGCATAATGATATTGTTGTTTCCTTTGGCACTGGTGTTTCCATTGGAAACAGACACCTCTTGTGGCACGATGCTTCTCACACTCAAGCAGTTCCTGTTATACCTATTTTCTCCATGCTTGACAACTGGCCTCAGATTTGAACATTTCTGCATTTTATTAATTTATATAGTGGGAAATAACCTACATGCTCAAAGAAAAAAATTAAATAGTGCTTTATATGTCCCCTTGTCTCCAACCTCTATCGATGTGTAGTACATGACTTAGTCTTGTGGGCTCCCTCCTCCATGTGTCTTTGCACTTGGGCGCTAGGTTTGACTTATGTGTTGTGTGTTGTGGCTAACACATGTTGTGTTTGATGGAAGGTGTTGGAGATTGGTTCGTGGACAACAGTTTTTGTTAAAATAATCATTAATTATGTAAAATAAAACCGAGAGCATAAAACTTGACCATATAAACCAAAATTGGATTTATAATACCATTTCTATTTTGCTAGAAAACTGCCTTTTAATCCATGGACAATGATCCTTACATAATATCATATTTAAACATATTTTACTAGTACAAAGGCCAATTTATCTGAATCAAGGAATCATATCACTATGTCAAAGGTGTGTGGAATAAGGACTTCCACCCTTCTTGTACCTCCTCTCTAATGAGGTAAGTTAAAATCTTAGCAGTACTTCTAGCATATGCAATATCGGTGCTATGAAACAACACTTTTCGATGCTACAGGAATAACCTCATTCCTACAACAAGGAGAAAATTGAATATGTAGTATATGGATACTAAAAATTACCATCTCATCATGTCCTTATGTGATATCACTCCTAGTTAAGTATATTCCTGGTAGTTCACAACTTGAGCCATAAAAATTTCTCTTTGCAATGTAAATTGATTGCAACCTTATTGGAACTCAACTCTTATGAAAAGGATCTTCTGAGTAGTGTCTTGGTAATAATTAGCTTGATGTCTGATATTCTCAAGTTCTCTCCTCATGGAATCTATCTCTCACTTTGCTACAGGGGAAATCCCCCTATACTGGGTCTAAGGTAATGGAGGAGTGCTAACTCCCTTAAAATACTATTCTACCCTTAAGTTACCCCAAAACCATCTAAACAAAGTGATGAGAGAGAAATAAAAGAGAGTTAATGAGTGCACCTTTAGTTTTTACGATAAGTGTAGACCTCTTTTTCTTGTTGTTGCCTCCTAAATCATAGATATCATCCCAAATATGACCTGCAAAATATTAGGAGTACAATGCAACAACATATGCATCCTCTACTAATCACTTTGATAGTTTAGACATAGATATAAATGTGCAAATTAACAAAATCATGTAAACATAGGGTTTTGGGACAAGGATTAACTCTTTTATTCAATTGCAAGATAAAAAGGATTACAACCTTTGTTGGAAACTACTCCACGAACCAAGTCTGGGATCCTCTTTCGTGGCTCCAAGTGCATAAATCCCACATTAGATTCTCGCAACCAACATATCACCAAAGGAAGGAGGAAGGGTTGCATAAGGAGAAATGATGGAGGAGAAGGCTAAGGCTGAAACTCAGAATAGTATGCAACTCTTGGGATAATAAAGAGAAGGGATTTTGGAATATTTTTATTATCATGCTTCTCATGTTCATAAATGAATCCCCAATACCTATTTTATATGATAAAAATATGTTTATTTAGTTTGGGGATGGAATACAAGGGGTAAAATAGTTAGGAAACCCTCCATAGGTTGTAAACTCCACCAAACTTCGCGCAATTTTATATTTTTTTCAACCTTTGAAGGTAAACATGGGATAGCTAGCCTACAACACACATGTGTACGTATACTAACTATCATGTATAACACATGTGTACATGGGATATTAGTGCAGAAAGACGTGTACATTATCTAAAAAATTGATTTTTAAAAGGAAGCCTCGACAATATTTTGGTAAAGTATGTAAATGGAAGGGCCAATGTCGTGTATACATATATAAGAAATTTTGGACTATAATATATGCCCCCTAATGTGTGAGGTCGAAAGAATAATTGATGGCCAAAATAAATTACAATATGTTTAGAAAGTGGGAAGGAACGAAGTTGACTGATATTGAGACAAGTGTTTGTGAATGTGCCATTTTCAAAATAATGATAATCTCTCTGAGGTGAACATACCCATGCTCGGGATGAAATAAGCATGGATTCCAATCAAGAACACTATAGATCCATGTCATATATGACTATTAGAAAAAATACAAATGTCCATATAAAGTGTAGCCATGAACAATACACAGTGGATCTACATCTCAATATCATCTTAAGATATACAAGTACAATATGATATGCATTTCCAGGAAGCATTGATGTCTATGGTTGGAGATGATGACTTCATAGCTCAACCAAAAACTTCAAGATATTCAAAATCTCATGTAGGAATACAATAGGAGTGTAAGACTCACTACCCTAATGTCTTCGACATGATTTATGGGAAAGACTAGATGATCTCAATCATCAGGCACAAAACTTCGTTGATTTTGAATTTGAACTGGACTGGACTCTCGGGATGGTCGACTCATGAAATTCAAGAGATAAACTATATAATGGTCAACTCAGGTTGGATAAAACTACCCTTGGACAAAATCACAACAAAATGATGAGACTTAGACATCATATTATTGACATGATTCTTTGATATAGGAGGCACCACAAACTCTCCATATGTTTGGAAAAGTAACCAAATGGAGGAGGACACATCCCTATGTAATGATACCACATTCCTAAGGTCATACTAGATCCCAATGCTTGACGAAGAAATAGAAATATGTTCTTTGTCCAAGGGTGACTATCTTGTTGCCGATAAAACATAATGTATATCATGTCCCCTCCTTTTGGAATATTTGAGTTTTTTGTCTTTTTCAAAATTTTAATGAGATTGAAAAAGAATAAAAGAAATCTACATTACAAAGGAGGAATGATTTTCCTGGGAATTAAAACTAGTTCCAAGTGCATGGAACATACTCATGCTCAATGAAAGGAGACATGTGTAGGATAAGGACAATGGAGAAAATTCCTCCATTGGTCAAGGTATCAGATCGCAAGGGAAAAATTGCTATAAGGCTTGAATTTGAAGAATGCTTTGAAATTTTAGTTAATATCAACATGAAGCTGATATAAGGCCAAAGAAGGAAGGATTAGACATGTGATGCGATTAAGTATGACACAACAAGACTCCTTCCATGTGAATTTTTATGAGCCCGCAGAAGGTAAGCTCGATGGTTTTTCACGTTTAGAGTTTCTAAAAAACACTAAAAGAAGACTCTAGAGTGTTCCTTTTTCGTAATTATTATACTTGATTAGAAGAAGGGTTAAACTTATACCGAAAGGATGTCTCTTCAAAATGATTTTAATGAGTTTGACTGAGACAAGATCACTCGACTATATTTTCAATTTTAAGGAGCCTGAAAAGAGCTTAACTATGGAATCACATCATTTTTCTAAGTTTAGTCTCCTTAGCTCGAAAAATTATAAAATATGACTTAGGATAATTCTTCGGGCGAGACATGTCTCTCGAGGCATACCTTTTGTTGGATAATCTATTGGCCAGGAAAAGGGTTAAACTTATGCCAAATAGATATTTATTTTGGGCCAATTAATGAGTGTGAAAGGAAAAAGCTCACTCTGTGATATTTTCATATTTAGAGAGTCTAAAAAGATCTTAACTATGGTCTCTGAGGGGGTTACCTTTTCGTAGATAATCTCCAAGGCCCAAAAAAGAGATAAACCAAAACCAAGGAGAATGAACCTTTTTAAAAAAATTATTCCCACAGGCCAGAAAAAGGGTTAAAATTATTCCTGTGAATACTCTCCTAGAGAACCGAAGCTCCTAAGGCATACCCTTATTCATAAATTAACGGTCTAGACTAAAAAGGGGGTAAACTATTGTCAGACATATGTGCCTTCAAATTTTAGTTTGACGAGCTTGAAAGGAAACAAGATCGCTCAAAAATATTTTGAATTTTAGAGATTGTTAGGTAGCTAGAGAGGTAGTGGGGTGGCCGAAGGGCCCATAGTTATCATAGTAGAGGCCATTCAATATAAGGTGGACTAGTTCAACTATAGTATTAAATAAGGTCCACTGTGGTAGTTAGGTATAATAAATGTAAGAGGACTTCTTAGAAGGTTCTTCCTCTAGAATGTTAATAGGTGGTTGGTAGCACTATATAAAGGGGTTCAAGAAATGTAATGAGATATGAACACAAGTATTATATTTGTAGCTAAATTGCATTAGGATATTTCCCCCTTGAAGAGACAAGTGAACATGAGAGGATCCCTTCCATAACAGGATCCATTGTATGGTGTTTCCCTACCTCAACGGTTTTATTATAATAAAAGTGTGGTTTCTTATATATTTCTTTGTGGATCTATTGTGTATTCAATGTTTGGTGAATGGTTTGGTTTATTCATGATTATTTATGAAGTATATTTTCATATCAATTTAGGTACTTAACAAGTGGTATCAAAGCACTTTCCTTGGTAAGAAGCGTGGAAAATTTTTCTTAAGTAATCTAGGGGGATTAATTAAGAATCCACAGGGTATTATTTTCTTAAGTGATCTAAATGAGACCGAAAATAATAAATAATCTCTCATTAGATGTTGTTTTCAAAGTCTAAGCTAGCCTGAAAGACAATAAACCATGATCATAGGGAGTCCCTCGGGTACAAGATGGAAAATATAAAGAAGAATGGGGCTTCAATATACAATCATGGTGGGACTAAAAGGAATCCCAATCCTATGGAGAAAACTCACATCATGGATGCCAAAATGTAGGAAAGGATCTACCTAGGGAATCCATGTAGAGGAAGGCTCTACCACCTAATTATGACACTTATAAAGCAACATAAAAGGTTCTGTGTTGCACTTTGGTGGGATTGATCCTATGACAAAGTGAAAAAGTCAACAATATGAAAAAGGCAAGGTGGTGAGAACCTAACCTATATGAAAATGTCAAAAAACAACTATTACAACAGGATGATATGAGTGTAACCCGTCTCATGAAAATACCAAACCAAAAGAACAAGTATATTAGAATGAACCAAATATCTCTCAAAAAGGAACTCAAGTACCCACTGAGCCAAGAATAGGAAAACAAATGACCAAACTGGGGGAAAAAGTACCAAAAAGGTCTATAAATAGAGGTGGATAACTCATTTTAACCATTGCAAATTGGAAAATAACCAAAAATTCAAACAATCCTCTTCTTCAAAACACAAATTCAAGGAGCTACGGTGGACGAAAGATCCTCAAACGTGAATCAAGTAAGTACAAATGACCTTTTCTCTCCTTTCCATTCATTATTTGTTGCTTAATTTATTGTTTGGAGGATGCATTCCCTAGTAAAAGGGTCGAGCCTATGTGTACACAGGTTGTCCATGCCTAGCCCATCTATGTACATGAGAAAATTAACACGTATACCAGATACATACACGATTGTCTCAAATATATTCCGCGTACATCTCTTTTATTTTTCAAAATATATGAAATAATGGGTTAACCTCATAATTTTGTTTTTTTCAATAGGGTGTATGTTCATTGGTGAGGAAGGGAACATGAAGAGTTATATGTCTTGGTAGAGGAGGATCCAAGGGCCATTCCCATGCTTAAGAAGTGTGGTATGTGGAAATTCTTCAGTGTCCATTCATGAGGACACAACCCAGGCTACAAAAACATTGATAGAGTACTAGAATCCAGATGTAGAGACCTTCATGCTAGAGGGCCAATCATTGATTTAAACGATAGAGGATATTTACTTTTTCTCCAATCTCTCCAGGAGGGAGGAACTAGTGAACTTGAGGAACTTTCCTCCAGTGTCGCAGAACATAGAAAATTTTATTGGGATGCATTTTGAGGATGGCATTGAGAAAGTAGGATCTTAGGTTCCAATTCACAAGATCACAATCCTCAATCTTTGGATAATACTCTACATGATTGGGCAGATCACAGGATATGTAACACTTCATCAAGCTTCACATGCACATATGCAATATGAAATATGGTGGTATTGCAAAGTAATATGTAATGACAGAACCGTTGTACACCATGAACAACTTCCAAAGAAAGTTTCTCAACATTTGTGTATTTGATTTCTGGTCCTATCAAGCCTCGACTAAGATAGTATATAACATTATCTTTGAGTGCATCATCCTCTTGGACTTTGTGGTATCCAAATACAACAAGAAATCCTTTCCATAATCTGGAGGACTGAGTAGAGGGGAAAACTTCAGAGCACATTTCATCGCTTCAAAAGAGTGTTGAGCCGATTCATCCCAATAGAATGAGACCCCCTTTTTCAATATACACATGAACCCTTTAGTAATCTCGACATAGTTGGAAACAAAACACCGAAGAAAATTGGATTTCCCATGTAGAATTTGAAGATGGGGGATTTTGTGTGGGGGATAAAATTGAACTATTTCCTCAACATTCAAAGGATCAATCATTATCCCTTTAGTTAACACGATAAAACATAAAAATCATCCTAATGTCACACAAAAACTACACTTATTTGGATTTAGGCTAATCCCATAGTAGTGACACCTCTCAAAGATAAGTCATAAATGGGAAGGATGATCATAACTCTTATGAGAATGTGATGCCAGATCATCAAGATATGCCTCGAATATTTGTTTGAGGTTGTGGAAGGAAAATGACATGTTCTGGTGAAAAGTGGCTCCAACATTCTTAAGGCCAAAATGATTTTTTTTGTACAGGAATGTACCCCAAGGACAAACAAATGCCATTTTATGTTGGTCCTCGAGATTGATATGAATCTATTTGTATCCAAACAAAATGTCCATAAAAGAAAATAATTCACAACTCGCACATTCATCGACAATATGGTCAATGAATGGGGTTGGGAAATTATCTTTTGGGTAAGATTTGTTAAGGTCATGAAAGTCCATACATACATGGATCGTACCTTTATTTTTGTTGATAAGAACATGGTTTTGCGCCCATTCTGTCAATTGCATAGGATAGATGAAACCATCCTCGATGAGTTTCTCTACCTCAGCCTTGATCATCGTTGCCTTGCGAGGATTGTCTGGGTGAATCTTCTGTCGAAAAGTCTTAGCATTGAAGTAAGTTGTGATAACATGTTCAACGATACATGGATCAATTCCTAGCATATCCTCATAATGCCAAGAAGTTTTTCTTATTTATGATTCACTCTCAGAGTGAGAGAAAATTTGGAAACACATGCAACGTATTATCTCTTCTAACAGTCCCACTTAATGTGTGCTTCCTCTTTTATTAATAAAAAAATAAAGAAAACAACAAGTTTTTGAGTTAGATCACGAGGATCCATAATGTGTTGATACCAAAATAAAAATAATAATAAGTTTAAAATTTTGAAATTTCGGGGTATCACATCCATCCCCTGTGTTATCTAATATTGGTCTATATCATTATAGAAAAGAAATGGATATGATTTACACATATGATCCTCCATTTCCCATGTAGATTCTTCAGGACTAAGGTGCCTCCACTACACCTTTACTTGTCCGATGGATCGATTTCAGAGTGTAATCTCCCTCCTATCGAGAATATAATATGGATCTAATGGGAAATCACCCTTGCGTTCCACCTATATTATATTCCAATCCACAACATGAGTATGATCATGCATATATATTGTTTAATAATGAAACATGTAATACATCATGTACTTTTACCGTAGCTTCAAGTGCAAGATGATAGGATACAGGTTTGCTTCATGCAAGCACTTCAAAGGTACCACAATATCTAGGAGCTAATTTAGTTTACCCTCCTAGTATTAAAGAAGTCATTTTAGTGCTTACTATTATATACACATGGTATCCAATATTGAACTTTCTTGGGGTTCTTTTGGAGTCTGCATAACTCGTTTACCTATCATGAGCTACTTTTAAATTACGTTGTACCTATTTCACTATTAGTTCCATTTATTTTAAAATTTTAGGTCCTATCATTAATGTATTTAGAGGATTACTCTAGGAAATAGGGGTGTTACATTTTCTTCCATAAACAATTTCAAAAGGACCAAGTTCAACTGAAGCTTGGTAATGATTATTGTATGTGAATTCGATATTCTTCCCATTTGTTTGATCTATTCATAACATACATTTTGAGCATATATTGTACTATTTGATAGGTTCTTTCAGTTTTCCCATTCATCTGAGGATGGTAAGCAGTGTTGAAGTTTAATTGTGTGTCTAAGTGTTTAAACATGGATTTCCAATTTTTTCCTATAAATTTCGTATCTCTATCTTAGATTACAGTTTTAGGAATTCCATGTAGTCAGGAGATTTCCTTCATAAATATATCTGCTATGTTTATAGATTTATAGGTGTATTTAACTCGTATGAAGTGTGTTTCTTTACTCAATTTATCAAAAACAACCATTATTGAATCATTGTGTTTATTACTTTTAGGTAAACATATTATAAAATCCATACTTATAATTTCCTATTTCCATTCAGGAACATGTAGGGGTTGTAATAATTCAGCTGGATGTTGATGTTTATCTTTAACTAGTTGACATTCTGTGCACTTAACTAGATATTCAACATTTTCTCCTTTCATACTAGGCCAATAAAATTCATTTCTTAGCATAGTAATTATTTTCTGATAGCCAGGATGTCTAGAATATGGATTTTTATGTAATTCATTTAGTATTTGTAATTTAATAACTTATTCTCCAGGGGTGTACAACCTATTTTTATACATCAATAGTACATTTCTAGAAAGTTTGAAGTATGATTTTTCAGTTTCAGTTTGATTTTCTGCAAATTTTGATTTAATACTTTAATATTCTATATCGTTTTAGCTGCAATCTTGACTTTTTCCTCTAAATCAGTTTCATAATTACTTCTCGTAATTGTATAAATCAGATTTGAATGCCTTCTCAAGGTGTCAGATACCTTATTTTCTTTCCCCTTGATATGTCTTATTTCAAAATCATACTCTCTCAATAAGACTAACCACCTTGCTTGTCGGGTGTTAATATTTTTTTATCAAATAGGTACTTTAAAGTAATGTTGTCAGACATCAATAGGAATTTTCATCCTATCAAATAGTGTGAGCACATGTTTAGTGAATTCATTATAAGTCATGTGTTACATGATGTCTTTTAGATTCATAAGCAATTACATGATTATATTGCACTAATACTCCTCCCATCCCTTCAATGCATGCATATGTGCATACAACGAAGTCTTTATATGGATCTGTTATTTTTAGTATAGGAGTTGTTTTAGTTTTCAAAACTTTCTTGGCATTTTTCACGCCATATATATTTTTTTCCTTTATTTTGTATGGATGTTATAGGATGAGCAATCTTTGAAAACCCTTTAATAAAATTTCAGTAATAGTTTGTTATACCCATAAATTATCTTATGTCTGAAATATCTTTTGGAATTGGCCAATCCATAATGGATTTTATTTTCTCAAGGTAAACAACTATTCTTTCTTTAGAAAATACATGTCTTAAGTATTGAATTTTAAACTTATAAAAATCGCATTTACTAAGTTTATCATTTATTTTCTTCTCTCTTAAGATTTGTAAAACGATTCTTAACCGCTCTTCATGCTCCTATTCATTCTTTGACTAGATTAGTATATCATCGATGAAGACGATTACAAATTTATCTAAGTATTTACTTAGGATATTATTCATTAGAAACATAAATGAGGTTGGGGAAATTATTAACCAAAAGGGTATCACTACAAACTCATAATGCCCATATTTCTTCCTAAAAGTTGTTTTGTATATGTCTTCTTCTTTAATTCTTACTTGATGATATCCTGCTTGCAAATCGATTTTTGAAAAGATCATTTCCACGTGTACTTGATCGAATGGATCATCGATGTGGGGGTAAAGGATACATATTTTTAATTGTCATTTTATTAAATTGTCAATAATATATACATAGTCGTAAGGTTCTATCTTTCTTTCTGACAAATAGTATCGGTTCTCTGCAAGGAGATACACTTGGTCAAATATACCTTTTGTCTAATAATTATTGAAGTTGATATTTTAGTTCATTAATATCTAGGATGTTCATCCGATATGGAGCCTTTGAAACTGGCACCACTCAGGGTAGTAAGTCTATAGAGAAATATATCTCTTTTAGGAGGTAACCAAGGAATCTCTTGGAATATGTCTCAAAACTCTTGCAATATAAGGAAATTTTCTATGTCCTTATTACTTTCTTCTTTTTCATTATCAATTACATGTACTGCAAATACTTTGCATCCCTTATGAAAACATATTTTTATATGAAAGGATGAGATATTCATAATATTAATGGTTCTTGGTATCCATTAAATGGAAATAATGTTACCATTGTCATCTACGTAAGTAAACATTTCGTTACAACAATTTAGGATTACCTTATATTTTTATAACCAGTCCATGTCGATTAATACACCACATGATACTAGTTGAAAAACATTCAAATTTGCTTCAGTTTTAAATCCATTCATACTAATTTCACAACCTTTAACAAGATTTGTAATTTTCCTTTTTTTTCTTGTAGCAAGATGTATGTAATGTACCCTAAATTTCACTAAAATATTTTAGTTTGTCAGAGAGACTAAATTATATTATCAATTCCAAAATAGATTCATGACACATAAAGATATTTCTATAAATCTTATTCCACTTTTGCACACATAAGATTTTTTACTCCACTAGATTATTCATTATAAAAATCTGAAGGAGATTTGAAACCAACATACCTTACTGTTATAATCCACTAAATTAAATCAAGGTGTTCTCATTATAATAA
>SNQJ01S0090560.1:0-26474 GCA_010110895.2 Picea sitchensis
CTTCTTTGCTACTCTGCTCAATGGTAGGAATAGATCCTTCTGATATAAATAGTCTTCCATCTGCATCTTCCATAACTGGTAGTTTTGGCCGTTAAATTTCTCGACCCTAAACTTTCCATATTCCGACATTGCTCCCACTCGAATCAAGAACTCTCTTTTCCTGCGAGTTACCTTATGCTCTAATACCAGTTGTTAGAAAAACAGGACGGCGGAGCAATAAAATAAAACAAATGCAGAAACAAAACACAGAAGACACACAATACAAGAGAGACACAGATTTACGTGGTTCACCCAGTGTGGGCTACGTCCACCAGAGAAATTGCCAGGTCCTTTCTTTATTATTATCAAGCAAAATGAAGGGATACAACCTACGGCAAAACCCATTGTAACTTCCTCTTCTTTCTCTCACAGTCTCCTCTCTCAGAATACAATATTCACCACCATCCATAGTCGCAATACATTTCCCTCATAAAAGAGGGTTTCCTTCTAGGGAAAAAAACCCTAACATAATATCTACCATTATATCTGCGACCTTATAATGAACGATCCAGATTTACAATGAAATTACAATATACTTTTACAAGGCAATTTTTTCTTCGAGGGCTTCGCCCCCGAACCCCCATCGGGGGATGCTGCCCCTAGACCCCCCATCCGGGGGGATATCTCCCCCTCGGACCCCACAAAGGGGGTACCCCCCCTCTGCACTCCCCCGCGTGGAAGAGTGTACATACTTCTCGGGTGTAAATACTTCATGGGGTATAAACACGACTGAAAGTAAAAGACTTCTAAATCGGGAAGATAATCAGGCTCCACAACCAACAGGTCTACCCACCTACCCTCATACATGAAGGAAAGTTTAGGAATGGAACTGTTCCAACCCAGAAATTTAAACAACCCCCACCCAGAAATTTAAACAACTTCCAATTAGTTATATTGAAACCCTGAATAAATTGTTTATGGTAAATATATATTGGGGGCCCTTAAACCCTTTAATCATATATAAATATGGGCCCGAGGGCCAAGCTCAGACTCAAAGCTCCAGCTCCATCTCCACCTAACATGCAAGCCAAGCCCACAATTTTTTGTTTTACAGATCTCTATATATAAACATTATGCACATTGAAAGTAAAATAGTATAATATTCTACATAGTGAAAGTATTAAGTGAATTTTAACACTTGCTTCAAATAAACAAACAAATAGTTTATATATATATATATATCAATTCTTCCCATGAGACTTTAAAAAACAAATAGAGTACTATACCTGTATAATTATTCAAAAAGGAAAAGAGAAACCAAGAGTTGTAACATATCCAAACCTGCATACCTTTTGCTCTCTTATCCAATTGGTGGGTACCGGTGGAAAGTTACAAAAGGTTAGCCACACATTTGGTTGTAAATGACATGAAATGGCTTTAACAGAAACATGAAACTTCAGTATAGGATATGCTTCTTATCATCGTAACCACCAAATATCAGTCTAATTCACTAAATGATCTCTAATATTTTGCTCTCTTTTATCGATTTGGTGGGTATTGGTGAAAATGTATAAATGGATAAACAAAAATTCGAGCATGATTGACATGAAATGAATTTTACTCAAACATGAAACTACAGTGTAAAATCACAACCATCAAATATCAATCTAATTCACTGGAACATCTCCATAATTTTTACAAGCTTTTTCTGCAATATATATATATATATATATATATATATGGAATGACACATTGATTTCTTTTATTTTCAAGTGCATTTCCATGTAACAAGCAATGCAATTGCTTATGACCTAGATAGACTGCATAATAGGAACCATCTAAATAACTTAGAAATATCTTTCATGCAATTCATCTTACAAGTTTTGTGCATAATGGCCCTTTCAAACGATGCATTCTACCCAGGATTTTCTAACTATATGTATGATTTTCTCTCTCTCTCTCTCTCTCTATATATATATATAGGAATAAACATATATAAAATATATGTATTAATAACTAATAAAAATAATAAAATAATAATAATAATAATAAAAGAGAAGATGATGATGATGATTAACATCCACTGAGACCTAATTGGTCTATTGGACCTTAAGAGGGTAAGTGATTACTTGTGATTCTTTAGAATTTTGTTTCTGTGCTCGAAAAGCATTAAGAGAAGATTTCCAAGATCAGTAATTTTGTTTCCGTGCTCGAAAAAGCATTAAGAGAAGGATTTCCAAGATCACCATACTTTGTCGAGTTAAGAGGTTAGGGAAGGTTGGTATGGGATCAATATTTGAAAATGAGATCTAACATGGGTATAGTCTGACATTCTAAAGAGAAAGTGCTTTTCATCTTCATCCTTCTTAGTGTCACAAAGGTGACACTCTTTCATTCCATGGCATTTAGGAATTGACCAACACCAAGTTTCACTATGAAGCTCATGAGAATTTGTTCTTATCTTTAGAAATGCTTAATTTTTTCTTTACACTGGTCAAAACAGATGGACACGGATCTTCTATTAGGGTTGATTACATCTTATAATATCTTTTAATTTCTTTTTCCTCTAACTCTTTTTTTTTTTTTTTTTTTTTTTTTTTTTTTTTTTTTTTTTTAATAGTATCTTTTCTCCGCAAAATGGTTTCTTCCATGATTCCCCAATAGTTTACCTTAAGATCTAGCATCTTTATGCCATCCTCGCTTGAGTCGATGGTATTGGCGACTTGATTTTCAAGAAATTTTAGGTAGCCTCTTATCTTCCATGCAAGTTGTTTAA
This sequence comes from Picea sitchensis, assembly GCA_010110895.2. Lineage (NCBI taxonomy): Eukaryota > Viridiplantae > Streptophyta > Pinopsida > Pinales > Pinaceae > Picea > Picea sitchensis. The sequence continues at coordinate 2,756 of SNQJ01S0090560.1, forward strand.
CTTGTTCTTATACATTAGGGTATCTAGTCATAGCCACGCTCTCAATGGGGAGAGGCTTGTTTCTATGAGATGGGATAGGGATGATTTCCTTCCAATTTTGAGATTGAGAAGTTATAAAATTCCTTTGTATTTGCTCTATCTTGTTGGAAATGTTTAATTGTGCTGTCATTGATGGCAAGCAGCAACAATGAAGAATGTAACAGATGTACCGTATAATTTTGGGAAGAAGTTGTAGAGCAACCTCGACAAGATCAGAAGAGATAGTGCGAGGATTGTTGGCAGGTTATTATGAGGCAAAGTAAGCTTTTCATTGATGGGCATAATAGTAATGATGCATTTGAGGCAGCGATGATCAATGTGAAAATAGAAGATATCCGTAGCGATCGAATGATTCAAGGCAATGCAACGCTGATCGCATGATGGAGTCCTCAGAAGTTTGTAGAAGCATTTCATCGCTGGATCCCATCCAAAATTTCCGACAAAATGAGGGCTATCGTGATCGGAATATAGACAAGAAGAGCGTACAGATAAGAGGAGGATAGATCTTTAGGCATGATCCGGAACGCCAGTGGTCCAATCTCATCGCTGGATTCGAGGAGAACTCACCATCTTTAAAGTGAAAGGAGAGGCCCACAAAAATCTCGGTATAGTTGAGGAATTGCCCATCTCGTGGGGGTTATGTAATTTCATTGATCTCGAATCCGTCATTATGATGGAACACGCGGGCACAACTGTGCAATGACAAGTGTCGAATAATTCAAGACTTGCCACATGTAAGTCACGAATCGGAATGACATGTGATGCTTATTTAACATATGATGTCACACTTACCCAGGCATCGAAGCTTCACAATCGACATAGAGAGACAAGAGAACATTTACCACAGTAATCATGATATCGCGATATGAAAAATTGTGATGACCGGAGTCACGATCAAGTTTGATTCAGACCGCTGATCAAACTCCATCGAAGCTCAGGATCACAATGGAGAGGCAAGCAAACAATGCAATAAGAATGCCACCGGATATAAACTGTGATTCAATCGCTGGAACAGCTTTGATCACGACCATTGATCCCACGAGCCCGGTATCGATCGCGACTCTGGATATCGAGATCTCTTCTCCGCATCGCGAATTCAGAAATCGCCAGTTTTGGCGCATATGTCAGGTCACAAACTACGGTCACAAGAAGGAAGGTCATTCCGTGATAAGCTCCAATTGGGTTTCGAGATTGGCGACTGGAAGTCGATGCTTCATCTCCGATCAATTTAAACGAATTAAAAGCACTTTTGCATAGGTGCTTGGTTATGACCATAGTCATATTGTAGTTGATTAGTGTAGAAAAGTTCTATATCGAAACTTTAGAAATCTCAAAATGAAGTGTCGAGACACCTGTTATTTCAAAATTGTCGACTCGAAATGCCGAACGATGCAAGATTTCATGGAAGAAATCCAACAGTGCAGGTGAATTAGAACAAGATCAGAGGGCATCGCTGTAACGACACAGTGAAACTGCTTGAAACCATTGATGGTTTCTACCAGAGGATGCGGAGATACTTCGGTGTGATTTCCATAGGAACTGAAGAGTCACAAGGAATCTACCTGCTGAACGAAGACGATTTGTGGAGGAAATTGACATCTAGATGAGAGTTTGAGCTCGTAAGTAAAAAAGAAAGGATGAGCTCGATCAGAACTGAGAAGACTAAGAGTCTCAACTACCAGAGAAAAGGAATCTCGGCTTAACACCCAGTGATGCTAGACAATGTGGGGTTGAACTGCCAGAGAAGTTGAAGACTCACGATGATGATCACGCAGAGAACTTGGAGAGATGGAAGAGATTGTTGTGGTATGAGCATGCATAAGAATGGAAAATATTGTACGCACAAGAGGCAAGGAATATATATATACGGTATGAGAAGAAAAGGGAGGGTTGCGGTTGAGCTCTTTACAGGGTTGCTGCTGAGCTTGTTGTGGTTGTTGTTGGTGAAGGTGATTGATGTGTGAAGAAGGAGGAGAGTGCAGCAAAAGTTAATTGAATAAAACAGATTCGGTGCGCTGAATGGACATGGCTTACGTGAGCATAAAATGAAGAAGAACACATAGCGCGAAGTCATGCAAAAAGGCAAGGAGGCGTATTTAACAATGAAATGCGCTGCATCGCTGATGAGTTTGGTAATCCATTATTGAACATCATATCACTGTGTAATAAGCTTCAGTAGAAAATATTTTATATTTCAAGGTGGATGGGAGGTGCTAGGGATTTGTCTCATAGGTTCACAAGTGGGTGTTTGAAATGATAGGATAGCCTCCATTTGGTTGCGCGAGAGAAACCGGGTGGCAGTAGAGTGTATGGGAGGACTCTTGTTCTCTATTATATAGTTTGTTGCATGTGTGACTAGAAGTTGGAGCTTCCATCCAGTTGGTGCTAGAGAAACCAGAGAAACCATGGAGTTTGCGCTTCCTTCTAGTTGGTGCTAGAGAAACTAGGAGTTGGAAAAGCTCTTCTAGTGGTGCTATGAGAAATGAGTTGGTGCTCTCAGCAAGTTCTTGTAAAACCGAGGTTGTATCCTCATTATGAGTTGCGCCATATGTATGATAACAAAATAATGTAATTCCATTACTTATCATATAAAGAAAAATAGGTTTACCCTGTATGGGTTTCCTGGGGAACTATCTGTCTCCCCGTATCACATGTGTGTGACCGATGCTGAATATGCTATTGCTTACTTCACTTCACTATTGTGATTAATCCCTCGTTTCTAAAGAGTTCTCAAGAAGCATAATTGTTTGCCAAAGAATAACTAATTCAATTCGACCAACAATTGGTAATGAGTCGGCCCTTTTATCTTATGGTAGATCCTAGAGCTTAAATACGTCAAGCCATGAAGGAAATTCAAATTTACCAAGGCCCCTCTATTCAATGGAACAAACTTAGCTCTCTCGGAAAGTTAGAATGAGAACCACATAATGGCTTTAGGTGCGCATGTCCGATGTGGTATCAAGCACAAAGCCGTACTTGTGCTAGCTAATAGGGATGAAAACTAGAATTTAGCTTCAACGCCAAGGGCTATGAATGCTATCTTGAGTGGGGTTTCATATGAGAATTCAGAAAATTATGCACTGAAATCGCCAAAGAAAGGGACAACCTATTAACAGTTATGAGGGTAATGAGAAGGTAAAGGATGCAAAGACCAAACCTGGCTTAATATAGTCGGAACAAAATATAGATGAAGGAAGATGAAACTATTGGAAAATATTTTCTAAGAATAGAAGAAATGGTAAATGCAATGAAGGCAATTTTGGTGAAAACAATTGGGAACTCTTTGTCTTAAAATCTTTTCTCCCAGATAGGTTCAACCCGCCGGTCTCTGCTATAGAAGAACTTTATGATCTAAAACTGCGCTTTTGATCAACTTAGGAACACTCTATCACATATGAAATGAGAATAGTAAAGATAAACCTACTCCCAGTATTAGTTATCATTTGAAGTGCATAATGATGATTCTGAGCTCGATAAAATTGAAGAAAAAATTTGTGAAGATTGAAGAAGGGATCAGTAAATACAAAGGTAAACTTCCTTTCAAATGTTAACTATGGAAGGATAGGTCATTTACAAATAAATGCCCACACAAGAAACATGATCGTAATCTATGAAGGTGAAGAGAAGCACAAATCCGTGAGAGATTTGATAAAAGAAAAGTTTATGTAAACAATGATGACTCCTCGTGAAGACATCAACATAGTATCTCTTCTATGAAGATAAGGTAATGACTTAAGCCATGGCCAAAGAGAATTATGATAATAAATAATAATGTGCAAGGATGAGAATGATGGATGTTAGTTGTGGTTGACATGGAAGGAGAACTAACCACAGCTTCTTCATCATCATTATTACTGTCTGTGCTTTGATTAATCAAGAACATAAAGAAAAGACTATTGTTGATATAGTTCGAGAAACATAGTAAAGAACCTGATGATGACTTTGTCCTACTAAAGTAGAATTAGAAGGAGACAAAGAAAATCTAAGAGATTTTGAAACAAAGAACAATGGAAGAAGCTATTACATGAATCATTAGAACAAGAAGGAGGAAAAACAAGGAAAGAAATGGAGAAATTTCAAGCCTTGTATAATCAGATTTGTATCATATCAAAGCCTTAGAAGGATTTAGCCACCATTTGAATCAACAAAGGAATCCAAAGGAAATGATTTGGGTTATGAAGAGGATCAAGTAGTGGGAAGCCAGAAATAAAGAATTCCATCAAGTTGTCAAAAGTACAACCAATGACAATAACAAGTTTGCATAAACAAAGGAATACAATCAACCGCCTAGGACGCGTAAAGAAAAAGGTGCAAGGATTGAATTTGTAGAATGAAGAAATAATGCTCTCTATTGAAAAACATCATCAACAAGAAAGAAATCGATTTGCTCAAAGAAGGCAACCATTCTTTGTACAGAATTTTTCTCGGGCTATTGTTTCTAATTGCTCTAACTTGGTCACAAAGTCAGAATTGTTCCTTTAATACTTAGACATGGTAAATTAAGATTTCAAAGGAATAAATACTTCCTACAACAAAGAATGATACAACAAAATAATCTTCACGGATTCATAAATTGCCAAATTAGGTCTGCAGACATACAACTAAGGAGGCCAAGAAAATAATCAATAGTCATCACTAAGCAGGGCAACACCGCAACAATAAGTTTTGCATTTCTATTGAATAATGAGGTTGAATGCTGTTGACCATTACAACTTTGGACATAAATCTATTGAGTGTCGGTTACGGAACTATGAACCAAATTTGAAATCCCCTACCCACCGGAAATGTCGTTTGAAGAATAAAGTAACAAGTGGATTTTAGTATCATTTTACTCAAAAAGAAAAAAACCCTTGGTATATATATAGTGGATGCTCCAAACACGACTGGAGACAGAAGTAAATTTATAACTCTAAGTTATAGCAAATCAGAAGTGTAACCTTTGGAAGTGATGCTCTGGGGAAAATAAAAGCAAAGGGATGGTGAGCTGAAGTAATGGAAAAGGAAAATCCTAAGATGTTCATCATTTGTGATGGATGAAACATAACCTTCTCTAACAAGTCACGTGACGAGGATGCGAGGTGTTGTTCACATCCAAGGATCTGTAAGATAAAGTCGGTAAACTCGGGACAAGTGGTACAAAGGCATAAGGACATAAAATAATGTACATGTGCCGAAAGAAAATAGAGAACAATGTCACCTAAGCAAACATGCTAAAGTCAAGACAGGGGACTTGGAGATCTAAACTTTGACGACTTAATCAAACTCAAAACCTAAGGCGGCGCGTTATGAAAGATCTTCCGAACATCAAAGCCCTTCAAGATTCCGCGTAAACTATAAATAAGTAGCAAAAATAGATACGCTTTAAGTCCAGACTTTACTTCAATGAGAAAACCAATTCCAACTAGTTCATATCTTTTTTATGTGGACCATCAAGACAGAAGGCATAGGGAAGAGAATCATTTCATGTTGATTATTGATGACACCTGGCAGACTTCATTTTGGGTTGCTCTTCAAAGAAAAAGTTGAAGATTTGAGGAAGTTTAAGGTATTTAAGGCTTTAATCGAGACTCAAAATTACGGAAGATAAGAAATGAAGATCGATCGTGAGGAGAGCCGAGGTCAAGACTTCGCTGAATTCCGCCATGAGCATGGATCAAGAGAGAATTAATCCCCAAGAACTCACGCCAACAAAATGGAGATGAGAGGAAATATTTAACAAAGGCGGTGAAATGGCCGTGCTCAATGATGACGAGAAGAACATTGGTCAAACTCATCGGTAGAAGCAATAATACGTTACCCGTGCTTTAAATTAAAGCTCCACCTCAAACCACAAAGTGACAAGACACCTTATGAATTATGGTTGAAGACTCATCAATCAAACACTTCAGAGTCTGGGGGAGTAAATGCTACATAAACAATAACGATGAAAACCTCGGCAAAAATGATTAAAGGATAGGCTGCATTTTCATCAGATGATACAAATGAAGATACATGCTATAATAAGAGGGTCAGAAATGGTTGATCATTGATGGAAAAATTGATGATGAACTTTAACAGATATAATGAGTCTTCATAACAGTTTAATGATGAACATGTCTGCTAACGAAAATGAATATTCCTTAATCCGGAGAAGATTCTATTGACCTCGCATTTAATTCCTCAAATCAATAATCAACTACAAATTATTCCTCCGTGAATCATCATTCAAAAGAATCGTCTTGCAAGTCAGATAATTCGGAAAAAGATGCGTACAACCAGAGAAAGTTTAATCAAAACCACCAACGATCTCAGAGAAATTCTTTATTATCCAAAGAAGAACCCATGAATCTTTAATGACGGAAAAGATGATCATTGGGTTAAATCAACGAATGAAGAACTTGATCATATTGAGAAAAACAATACATGTGGAGATGGTTCAAAGACCAAGGTAAAACGCCATTAATTCTAACGATCTTTAAGAATAAGCGTTGAACTGAAAGGCGACAAGTTACCGCAGAACAGCGGTTATCCGGTGAAGGCCATGCCTGATAGGCGACTGGATTTTGATTTGTTCATTTGCTTCATAGCAAGATTAAAGCCATCAGAATGTTTCTGCCTATGCCTGTCATAAAAGGTTCAAAGTCTACCGATGGATGCTCGTCAATTTCTCAATGGATATTTGGCGAAGAAGTCTATGGAACAAACTGGTGAGGGTTTCAAATTGTCGACAAATCCATGACTTAGGCACGAAGAAATTATATGGTTTAAAACAAGCCCCTCTATTGAACCCTTTGTCTTCAAGATAAAGGGTTCAATAGAGGAACAACCGACAACAATCGGTATAATAATATTAAAGACGGGTCGATTTGCCTGATCGATCGGCCCATGATGACATCATCTTGATTCATTATGATCAATCGCGGCCAATGGTTTGCTCTTTACCATGGAGTCCTGACCGGTGTCGTCCGCGATAGGATCCGCCATTTTCCTTGGTCCGAAATTCATCGAGTTCGAGCGATGTTCATTTCATAACACTGGCGAGAAATGTTGAAAAGAATTTTAAATGGAATATTCTTAAAACCGCGTAAGTACATATGGTAACCGTGATGCAAATCCAAGCAAGTGTTGATGACCACCCTGACAGCGTTGATCAAAGCCCATATCGATCACTGATAGGAAGACTGTTGTACATCACAACATATCAACCAGACATAATGCATGTTGTACAAATGGTAGGAAGATATCAAAGCCAAATCTAAACGGTATTTACCTGCGTTTCGTCAAAAGATATCTGCATTTGAAAAGAGACAATGTGATGCAGCATCCCAGAATATCCATTAATCAACATATCAACCAAACAGGAGGAGGAAGATCATTGTCGCAGATGTCACGAACCTTTGATTTTGAATTCACCTGGCATTGTTGCCGTCACGCATTGAAGATCTGCGCTGCCGTTACTTTGCATTATACATGTGATAGGAAGCTGCTATTTGTCACAATTTATACCGGGTAGATAGGTTGTTCAGGAAGACAGGATACCACCCTTTCGAGAGGGAAAAACTATAGATACCTCCCTTGTATCTCATTATCACATCCGAAAGTAGAGAAGAGCTAGGGAGAACAGAGCAGAGAGTTGTGATGAAACTCCATGTACAAACATTGGAATTCATTACTTTAGGAGAGTTTGATCTCAATCCCATGGATGTGTTTTATCTCTGCGTCTTGTTGCTATTATGCAGGTCTTTGCATGCTCTTGTTTACTTTATGCTTTCATTCATTTATGTTGCTTATGTGATTGCATGTCAGGTTCGTAACCTGAGAGAACGAGTTCCAATTGTTTCTTTGCTTGAGCTGTGAGATTCTCGTGATGAGTGCATTGAATTCCTCTCGATAGAGCGCTACCGAGGAGGCCGGGCGAAGCCAAACCTTGTTCCTCGCCAGCCCAGAGGCAGCTCAGATTTTCGCCGCGGGAGTGCAGTTGATGGTCTCAAAGAGCGTCCGAGAAGGAAAGGGTCAACTGCTGGTGCATTTAAACCCGCATGACTTCTGAAGCCGCTGTGCTGCGATTAACCTGAGATTCCCCATCACTTTGGAAGTGGAGGAAGAACGAAGCCCAGCTGAACGTGTCGGTGGAAGTTCTCAAGGAGTCCGAAGCACAAAATATCGGAGGGATAGTCCTTTGTTTCGGGCCGTATCAGACGAAGGGTGGCGAACTATGATTCCGGAAGAGAAAGAGAATCGATGACTTGGAGTTGTCGAGGAGAAAATCGAGATCCCGAGGACCCTCCGATCATGGAAGAGTTGTAATCGAGATAGCCGCAGAAGCACAAAGTAGAAGATCAAAGTCCATCGCTTCGGGTATCGATATCCGGGATTGATATACAGGATCACCCTCAGAGAATCAACCGCGACTTCAATGATTCCGCATCGCGATCCTGACGAGGACACGGGCGCAGATCCCTTTGCATCGTGGTTCGCTCATGCTCCCGCGAGGCAAGAGTTTTATACTTCTTTGAAAGCGCCGAATCTGCATTTCCTCGGTAATTGATCGGAGCCATTGATCGTAGCGGCAATGGCCATAGATCCTGAAGTCGGATTCGGGTTTCAAGGCCTCAGAATCTTGTGCATCGTTAGAACTGATTTCCGATCGCGATCCCATGGCCGAGGGATAGGACGTGTCAAGGCTTAGGCCTCACCTGCTGTGGTGTTGACAGGTGGCATTGGAGAATCGGAGTTTGGGGTTTTATGATGTAAGAGAATGTGACCGGTGAAATCGCGATTTCATGATCCCCGAATCGCACGAGCACACAGGTGACGTGGCTGAAGTGGGAACTCGAGAGCGAGGAGATGATCCCGATATCGGGTTCGCATTCGGTTTCACACCAAAGAAATCAGGTAATCAATGGATACCCGGCTGATCCTAAATCCCGAAGAGGACGTATAAGGGGTCCCTAAGACAAAGTGGGAGACAGGTGTCCATACACCGGAGTTCATAGGTGAGAGGTCCAAGTCTGCACATGCTATCGGAGTTCGAGGTTCGAGACTTTGTGGTGTCATGATCTGGCGATATCGCGACACCCCGATTTCCGGAGCAGGGAAATTCCTGAAGCCGTTGACTGCTGACCATCGGGGATCGGATTTTATTTGTAGGAGAATTGGTGTTCTGATGAAATCCACTTAACTCCCGAAGCCCGCGATATCCCGGATTTTCAAGAGAAGATATATCAAGGAGCTTCCATCAGGTAGCGTGGACTCCCCAGGAGTTGAAGAGTGCTGATCTCGAAAGTCTGAGAAAGTCGTATAATCCGTGGAAGTGCTCGCCACGAGGGCAAAGCTATGGCCAGGTGGTATCGTGAGCCAAAGATTTCAGAAAGGTAGAGGAAGAGAAGACATAATGCCACCGAAGAGGTAGGCAATCACCCAAACCAGAGAAGGAGAGGGAATTTTCCAGGGAAAGAAGAAGTCATGAACAGAATATAGAATTTGAAAGGGAAGTACGAAATCTCCGTGCTAGAATAGAAGATATGGAGGCCACCCGAGGCGGAGTCGACGCGCAGAGAGTTCAAATTCCGAGATTGAAGAAGAAGAAGTCGACATGATGAAGGGAGGTCTCGCAGAAGATGCCTCGATACCGAGGTTGATCAAAGCCATTTCGAGGATGAGCCTGGCTTAAGATGGATATTCCTGCCTATGAGGGAAATCTAAACGGAGAGGAGCTGTTGGATTGGATCCGAAAGCACCAAAACCTTACTTCACTATGAAGACATCAAAGAGGACAAGAAGGTGAGATACCGTCACCAAGCCGAAGGGACATGCAAAATTTTATGGTGGGACGAAGCCGCGCGCATAGCGCTCCAGAGGCAAAACGTGATCAAAGCCGATCGATGACGCTTTAAGATGAAGGCTAAGTTCATTCCGAGGATTACCAGATCACACCGTTCTGCATGCGCATAACCCTATTTAGTTGATGATGGTGAAGATACACCGGCGAATTCCGTGCTCAACATTCAGCCGGGTCATCGAGAGGATGACTTAAAAGCAGATAACCGAATTTATCTTAGGTATGACATCTGTGACTAATTGAGCATGGTAACCTCCGCATCGTTGAAGATGCGCATCGTCGGCTTTGAAAGTCGAGGAGAAGCTGAGCCGCAAGCAAGGCTTTCCGGGCCGAGGGCGAGGCATAAGCCATCCACGAGGTAAAGCTATTGCCCAGAAGAGAACTCGCTTCCGAGGATTGGAAAAGCCCTCGCTGAAGGACTGAAAAAGGTGGAACCTGGCTACAGAGGCAAGGCATCTTTGAGCCAAGGAGACAACAAAATGATCAACAAGGAGATTATGATTGATGTTAACACTTTTCCTCGTAACCGAGGTAGAGGAAAGGCCGAGGAGGAGTTATCATGTTATTTTATGTGGTAAAGATGGTCATAAAGGAAGAGATCCGCCCAGAGGAAAATGGATGAGGAAACGCCTTCTCATGTTGTTGAGGCACGAGGAGGATGCCGAAGGTGAGGATGCCGGAAGTGGAAAGTCACTATCAAAGGTATTAAATTTCTCTTGAAACCTAAGAAGGAGGTAGAGGACACCGCCAGAGATGTCGATCGTTCTAATTTAATTTGCAAGACCCAGTAATGGAAATGCAAGGTCATAGTTGATAGTGGGAGAACTGATAACTTAGTATACCGAGATGGTGGAGAAATTAGCTGAAGACGCTAATAACCCGAACCATATATAGGGTGACATGGTCAGCAGTAAAGGACACCAGTATCGCATACAAAACAATGCTTGCAATTCAAAAATGGGTGCGAGCAGGGATGAAATCTTGTGTGATGTCATTCCCATGGATGTCTGGTCATGTTTCATTGGGGAGACCATATAAAGATGATATTATGTGGTTCGCAGATGGGAGAATGAACACATATACCTTGGAGAGGGATGGGAAATCACATACGCTGTTTCCGGGGAAAGATAAGGAGGTGAAGCCGGGTTAAGCAAAGACGACACTTCTTATGAGTGGGACGGAGCTTCTCACAGAGTTGGAGAAGGATGAGGATCCACAAATTATTGGCTGTTGTGGTATCCAAGGATTGTTCCTCGGATACATCAAGAGTGGATGACTTTGCTCTGACGAGATCTCGATCATTGAGAGTTCGGCCGATATCATCGTGACTAACTATTCTCGTTCTCTGCCACCGATGAGAGTGGAGTCACCACATTGACTCTCATACCGGCAAGTTTGCCAACAAGGGTACAATATGTTGACACCAAGAGAACGAGGAAGTCAAGAGGCGTGATCCGATAAGGATCAGGAGAGAGTCTGTCCGGCAGTCGCTCCAATCTGCATCGAGTCCAAAAGGATGGAGGTCGAGAATGTGTACAGACTCCGTATTATCAATAAGATCACCATCGCATGTGTCTCGTCGAGGATGGATCTAATTTGATGGATTGCCCTGAGTGGGGCTTAATTATTTCTCCAAGATTGATCTCAAGAGCGGATACCATCGTGATCCGATGAGAGGGAGATGAATGGAAAACCCGCGATTCAAGACAAACGAGGGTGTAATGACATCATTGGTCATGCCGCTTAATGGGAAAATGGACCGCCACATTTATGCGGGCCGATGAATGAAGTCTCACGGAATCATTGGCAACGGTGGTGGTGGTATATCCGATGATATTTTTACTAAAGCAAGACTAGAGTCGAATTCGAGGCATTTGGCCATTGTGATGAGAAAGTTATAGAAGGAGAAGTCACCGATCAATTTGAAAAATGTCGCTTATGCGCATTTAACCTACATATCCAGGGTTCGCTATTCTGCAAAATGAGCTGGAAGATGGATCCCAGAAGGTGGATGATCGTGAAGGCCATCACGTAGAAATGCTTTTGGAGGTAAGAGCTATGAGTCTACAAGATTCTACGAAGTTCATCTCGAATTTCAGTGAGAGAACTGTTGCCATGATGGACACTGGGAAAAAGCGGCATAAAATTTTTCAAAGGGATGCCTCGAGGTCGAAGGAGCTTCATAATTTGTTGAAGCCGAAGATAAATCGGAGCAGCCAGCTGTTAGTGCCGCTGATTGAAAACCTTCCAGGTGAAGTGTGATGCCGCTGGGTATGCTGTTGGAGGGGTCATAAGTCAGGATGACCGAATTGCTGGTAAATTACAACAGAAGCCGGATGATGCAAAATTGAAGTACCTAATATGATAAAGAATTCTATGCCATTATCCGTGCATTGAAAAAGCGGAGGTACCCATTCCGATACCCAAGAATCGAGCATAGCGATAATCACGACCCAATTCATGAGTCAAGAGGGAGAAGCAAACTGCGCTTACGCGGGCGGGTGGAATATATGCGTAATTTCACCTTTGTCGCTGTGCCATTATCAGTGACCACAAGGTAGTTGGACGCCTGAGCCTAAAATGTTTAGTGTCACAGGAGTTCAGGGTCAAAACCTTGGTTTTTGAAAACCTGAAAGATATGTGGCGCGTAAGTGATGCTGATTTCGGGAAGCTTATGAAGCAAATGAGAATCCGTGCCCGTAGATAGGAGCCCGTGGATAGATTTTTTGATACAGGATGGATTGCTTTAAAGGCAACCACCAGCATTCCATTGCCTCCCATGAGAGAGAATTCCTAGTGAAGGAGAAGCATAGTGGAGGTTTAGCAGGTCATTTTTGGCATGACAAGACATTCGCCGCTTCGTTTAATCATATTTTGGCCGGGCATGCGCACAGACATGAAGAGATTTGTTGACAAGTGAAGGATATGTCAACATACGAAGGGCCAAAAGCAGAACACGGGATTCTATCAGCCGCTACTCATACCCGGAGGTCGCGGGAAGCCATTAGCGCTGGATTTTGTATTTTAATGAACTCAGAATGAGGAGTGGATTCCATCTTTGCGGTGGTGGACAGATTCTCGGGTTGATGGCACATTTCATTCCGTGTTATAAGACCAGCGATGCCACACATCGCCAATTTGTTTTTCAAAGAGATCGTATGATTGCATGGATTGCCCAGAGCATAGTCCGGATCGGGACAATTTAAGTTCATAGGTCATTTCTTTTGGAGGATGCTATGGAAGAAGCTGGGATCGATTTAGCATTCAGCTCGCTTACCATCCGCATGCTGGCGACGGAAGTATCAACGGAGCTTAGGACTGTTGGAGAAGTCTGCGGACGGAGCATCACACTGGGGCTTGGGATCGATCCTACCGCAGTAATTGCGGTACAACGATTCGAACCTGAGTACGTAAGATTTTATTTCAAATTTTGTATGATGTCAAACAGAGGAGTGTCCGAAGCCTCGTGGAGCCAATAAGATGAGATCAATGCTAAGCGGGTCAAGAATTCACGAGGTAATGCAAAAACTTCATCGCGAGGTGAAGCACCCAAGTAAACTAATCAAGAATGGGATAAGCCAGAGCCGCATCAGAAGAGACAACTTCAGCTTAGTTGGAGACATGGTTCTCGCACACCTGAGGAAAGGTTCTACCGGGGAACATAACAAGCTCAAGATGAAGAAAATCGGCCCATGCCGAATTCTGAGAAAATCTGGCGAGAATGCATATGATTGAGCGTTCAAGGCATCCTGGATATTATCTCCGATTTCAATATTTCTTGGATTTATACCCCCACAGACGGAAGGAATAAGCATCGGAATAGAGTGAACCGCTGGTCCGCTGGCGTATGCTGCTTTTCGCCGCTCCGTAGTCAAATGAGTGCATACCGGATCGAGCAGGTAAGAAGACTGTGAGGAAGATTGGAATACCGGTGAATGGAAGAACTAACCTGCTGGAGGATGCCACCGAGACGTAAGGCGATTTTGAAACATGGGCGCATCAGATAAAGAGCTCGCTGACGTGGAGCCCATGAAATCTTTTGAGCCGAGGGAGTATGATGCGTGCCATCCAAATATCCAATTCAACATAAACACAACCCAGGAGAAGAGACTGCATAGCCGAGATTGCCACAAACCTTTGATTTTGAATTTCACTTGGTATTGTTGTCATTGCCATTAAAGGCATTCAAAGCCAGTCGCATTGTATTATGTTATAGATGGGAAGGCATTTAATACAATTAACGCTGGTAGATAGAAATTAGATGCAGATTAGATACCACCTTCGAGAGGGAAAAAGGAGAAGATTAATCTCTCCCTTGTATCATTGTATATTCATTCATTCAAAGATAGAAGAGCAGAGAACAGAGCGAGAGCTTGTGAAGAAACTCCATGTACAAACATTGAATTAATAGGAAAGAGCTGTGATTCAATCCTGGCTGATGTGTTCCGATCCGTGGTGTTGTTGATATTGTGTCTTTGCACGTTTGCTTCATTTTATGCTTATCTCCTATATGATACATATGTGATTGCATATCAGTTTAGAATCAGAGAATGAAAGTTTCAATTGTTTCTCTCAGTTGAGTTGCAGAGATTCCTCGCAGATAGAGTGCAATTGAATTCTCCGCGATAGAGGGCCGTTTGCCCAGAAAAAGTTCCGGATTGTTCGCCAAGGTGTGAGTGCGTTGATGAGTCCTCCCGCGATAAGTCTGAGAAGGAAAGGTCGAACCGCTACATGCAGGTTTACGTAACCTTAAGACTTCGCTGAAGCCGCTAAGGAAGGAGCTTATCGTAGTCCCGTAGAGGACTTCATCACTTTGAAGTGGTTGAAGAACAAGCCCAGTGAACATGCTCGAGAAGCCTGGCGAGTCCGAAAGGACAAAATCTCGAGGGATAGTCCCTTTGTTTCGCTTCTGCACAGACGGCTGCGGCTTAACGGTGGATTTCTCAAGAGAAAGAGAATCAACGAATTTGGAGTTGTCGAGAAAACCGGTGATCCCGGTGACCTCATCGCGTAGAAGAAGCGCTGCGCTGAGATAGCCGTAGCTACTGTGCAAGGAAGGATCAAAGTCCATCGGACTTCGGGGTATCGGCATTCGGGGATTGATAAGGCGAGGATTCACCAGAATCGGAACCGCGATTCCGAATGGATTCCGTACCGCTGATCCGACGAGCATAGATCCTTTACCTGTTCCACCGGCGAGGCAAGATTTTATAATTTTGAACGCTGAATCTGCCTCGAATTGATTTGAGCCATTGATCGAAGGGCACGGCAATACGCATCCCCGAAGCCTGATTCGGGTTTCGCGGCCCAGAATCTTTGTGCATCAAGAATCGTTTATTTCCGACCGCGATCCCGATGGCCGAAAGTGGAGGACAAAAGTCAAGGCTAGGCCCACCATGTGGTGTTGACAGTGGCATCGGAGAATCGAGTTCGGTTTTATGATAAGAGAACAGACCGTGAAATTCGCCGATTCGACCGCCAATCGACGAGCCGCCAGAGGTGACGTATCGGGAAGGGACCTCGAGAACTATGAGCGTGATCCCAGATATCGAGGTTCTTCGGCATTTCGGCTCGACACCAAAATAAACTTAGACTACTGGACATGATCCGCGAACTCGGCGAGGACATGGCAGTCCCAAGACAAAGTAGAGACAAAAGTGGCCATACACCGAGTTCATAGGTGAGGTCCAAGTCCGGTGACGCGGGTTATCTGAGTCTCTGGGAAGTTCGACTTTGTGGTGTCATGATTCACATGATATCGCGACACCCCGATTTCCGGCTGTGAAATTCCTGATAGAAGCTGCTGACTGCTGGACCATCTAGATCCGGATTTTATTTGTAGGAGAATTGTGTTCGCGATGAACC
Source organism: Picea sitchensis (assembly GCA_010110895.2). Classification (NCBI taxonomy): domain Eukaryota; kingdom Viridiplantae; phylum Streptophyta; class Pinopsida; order Pinales; family Pinaceae; genus Picea; species Picea sitchensis. The sequence continues at coordinate 18,480 of SNQJ01S0090560.1, forward strand.
GCGAATCCTCGAGTCGCGATATCCCGATTTACGAAGAGGAAGATAGCTGAAGGAGCCTACCGTGGGTAGTGGACTCCCCGAGGGAGTTGAAGAGTGTTGACTCGTCGGGCCCGTGAGAAACAAAAGGTCCTGGTGAAGCGGCTCGCCTGCCGAGGGCGGTTGCGGCCATTACCGATATTATGGTATGTGGTATCCAAAAATCAAAGTCTTCAATTGATAGCTTATTCAGATGCAGATTGGAAAAAACTGTGTTGATGAGAGAAAAATGGAGGAGCATTCTTCTAAGACTCCTTAGTAGCATGGATTTATAAAAAGAAAGGTTCCATTTCTTTATCAACCACGCAGGTATACATTGTTGTTTCTACCGCTAATCAGTATTGCGGATGATTCAAACACTTGCAGAACTAGAGGTAAAATACACTGCACCGATCCAAATTCCATTGTGATAACACTAGTGCCATCAAGCTATCTAAGAATCTCGTTCCATCTAAGACAAAACATATTCCATAAAATATCATTTTCGAGAGAGCAGGTCACTCAATCATATTGTTCATGTCCATTACATTCTACTACGTGAACAAATTGCGCATATCTTTACTAAGCCCCTCAGCCAAGAGACCGCTTGACATCTTGTGATAGAAGCCGGTGTCATTTTGTTTCACACATAAAGAGTCCATATTGTTAGGGGGGAAATTTGTATTGTTTGAATATCTACGCCTCCTAAAAATTACTGCAACATCTCAGAGGGAGAGGATTTTCTTTGACATTGATGTCAAGGGGAGAAAAGAATTGCGCCTTTGTTGCCTTCAATGCCAAAGGGGAAGATTGTTGAAATAAGTTTACTGTGTTGTCATTGATGGCAAGTACAGCAATGAAGAATGTAATAGATGGGCACCAGAAGCATTTTTGGGGAAGAAGTTGCAGAGCAAGCTCGATAAGATCGAAGAGATAGTGCAGAGGATGTTTGGTATAATTTATACAAAATAAGACGGTATTGGCTGATTAAGGCATAGCGAATGATGGATTGATTACAACCGCGATGATCAACAGGAAAATAGAAGATAAGTCCGGGAATATCGAATGATCACAAGTAACGAACATTGATCGTGCATGATGGATCCCATAAATCTTGTGAAGCATTCTGATCGCTGATCCCATCCAAAATTTCCAAATGCGTAATGGAGTATCGCCGATCCAATATAGACAAGAAGAGCTACCAAGAGGAGGATATATCCAGCGTTAGATCTGAGCTGCTGTGGTCCACCATCGGCGCAGGATAACCCGCGACGATCTTTAAAGCGCAAGATAGAGGGTCTACAAAACTCCTCGAAGAAGGAGGACCATCCAGCATCTCGTGGGTTATGGATCATTGATCCAACTCCGTCGGGCTTCTGGATCGAGATTTGGAGATGACAAGTAATATCATACACAAAAATCCTGATTGATATGCAAAATCGCCATCGCATCCGGAAATACCAAATCAGTTGATCACATCCGACATCGATCCGACTCACGCCGACAAACCACGCCGTACTAGAAACACGCAAGCACAACCAGAAATGGACAAGTAACGAATCGACTAACATTCCAAGCAATACGTAAGTCATGAATCGCGGACACATGGAAGCTATCTAAACACATGACGCCGCCAGAAAGTTACCATATCAAAGTTTCGCGAATTGGCGACAGAGAGACAAGAGAACATTCACCACGCGAACTACGATATGATATGAACGCGAATGCATCCGAGCTGCCGATAAGGCCCGTGATCCGACCTGATCTGAACTATTACTTCCGGAGTTCTCTGATTGCAACATGGAGAGGCAAGCAAAAAATGCAACAAGAATGCCCGATATGTGAAATCAGGATCTAATCGGCACCGCTGAACGAATCTCTCGATCGTGACCGCTGATCCAACACCATTTCGAGATCATGGATCGTGAGTTGGAGAGTCGAGATGTCTCTTCTCCAAAATCACGAAATGCAAAATCACAAAAATGCCTTATGCATAAGGTTGTGGACACAAATCAATGGTCACAAGAAGGAGTCAACGTATAAGCTCCAATTCCTGTTTCGAAGATCACGACTTGGAAAGTTGAGATGCCCTATCTCCGTGATTCACGAAACGGACCTAAAGCCGTTTGCATTAGGTGCTTGGATAGCGACCATAGCCATTGGGAAGGAGCTGCGTAGAAAGTTCCAGATCGAAATCCTTCGAAAATCGCTAAATGAAGTGTCGACACCCGCCACAGAATTGTCGAATGCCGCAATGCCGAAATGAATGCAAGATCCCACATGGAATCAATCCAATGGTGTATGTGAACAAGATCGAGGTCCACCGTTGCATGACATGTTGAAATCTTGTAGAAACCATTGATGGTTTCTAAAAGAGGATGCGAAGAGACTTCGGAGTGATTTCCAGAGGAGCAGAAGAATCACATGGAATCGCCTTTTGCTGAATGAAGACGATTCAGGAGGAAATTGATGTATTGGATGAGAGTTTGAGCCTCAGAATCCAAAAACCGTAAAGGATGAGCTAGGATCAGAACAGAGAAGACGGACATCTCAACTACCGAGAAAGGAATCTTGGCTTAACACCTAGTGATGCTAGACACCGGGGTTGAACTACCAGAGAATTTGAAGAGTCGCGATGATGATCACGTATAGCACTTGAGATGTGGAAGAGATTAACGCTGCATGAGCATGCAGAGGAATGGAAAAATATTGCATGCACAAGAGGCACAAAATGAATATATATACATGGTATAGAGAATAAAAGGGAGCGGTTTCGGTTGGAGTTTGTTGTGGTCATTGTTGGAGTTTACTGGCTTAAGTATATGAAGGTGATTCATGTGTGAAGTTACGGCGAGAGTGCATCAGCTGAATTCAATAAGAGGATCTCGCAAGGAATGGACATGGCGACAGAGCATAAAAGCAGTAATAATAGATAGCACAAGTCATGTGTGCGTAAAGGCAAAGGAGGCGACAACAATGAAAATGCAAAGCATCAGTTGATGAGTCCGGGTAAGCCATTGTTGAACATCATATCACTGTGAATAAGTTTCAAGAGGAAAAGATTTTATTTCAGGTGGTAGGGTGGTGCTAGGAGGACTATTGTCCTCAGGTTCAAGTGGGTGCTTGAACGTAGGGAGTTGTAGCTCCATCCGCTGCAAACAGAGAAACCAGGGTGGAAGGTGGTGCAAGGGAGAATCCTTTGTTCTCTCATATACAAAGTTGGTGCCCTCAGATGATTGGAAGTTGGTGCTTCCATCCAACAGTGCTAGAGAAACTGTGGAGTTGGTGCTTCCTTCTAGTTGGTGCTAGATGTTAAACCAGGAGTTGGTTCTCTGCCAGTAGCAATTTTGCAAAATGTAGGTTGTAGCCTCATTATGAGTTGGTGCTCATATGTATGATAAATGTAAAGAGGTAACTATTACTTGTCATATAAAGAAAATAGGTTTTACCCTGTATGGGTTTACTAAGGAAATATCTGTCTCTGTAACTTTCATATGTGTGAATCATGTCAATATGTATTGCTTACCGCATTCATTGTGATAGTCCCTAGTGTTTCTCGCAGAGTTCAAAGAACATAATTTTTTAATCATAGTAACAATCGATTCACCCCGGCCGCTTGACCAACATATCTTCTAGGATTCACTTAGAGATACTACGTTCTAGACTTCACACATCCATAAATAATAAAAAGGTGTAACAAGAGTCCAAAGAGGAATTTCTTATTATCCCAACTCAAAGTTCAATTGATTTACAATTGTTTTCAAGCCCATAATAGCTTTCCACTTCAATAATCCTTTTCAATGCTATAATTCCAATTAAGCTTGTGGTGAATATCAATTCCAAGATATTTAGATGAAGTCACTTCCTCCAAGTTGTCGCTGTCATATACAAATATATCATAAGGGGATAGCTATTGGATTAATAACCATGACCTTAGTTCTATCAAAGATATTAGTCATACCATATTGGAGAAAATCCTTGAGGATTTTAGTTGAGCCAACACTGGTGGACTCCTCACATAAGAACGCATATCATCGGCATAACATGACTATTTAATGGACACGCAAGGAGAGGAATTTTACACAACTTCTTTTTCCAAGAATTCTTTCTAATTTTATCATATGCTGTGTGTATGTAGGACAAGGGGACAACCTTTGTTTAATTCCAATATTATAAAGCATCTCTTTTTGACTCAAAATTATAAGTTTTAAACTTAGCAATAACATTCTCATACATCCTTATTGCAACAACCTCAACTCGAGAGACACTTCTATCTCTTTCCAACTTTATTCTTGGAAATAGTTTCTCTTAGGAACTATGTCAAAATCTTTCTAAAGTCAACAAACAAATAAAAAGATTGGTTTTAGTATTGTAAAAATCCTCTGCAATGATCCTAAAGGTAAATATATGGTCCACATTTGAATGATATTCCTAAATCTCGCTCATCCTTTTAGCTCTTTTACTTGATTTTCTAGCCAAATGCTAATCTTCTTTTCCAAAATAATTCCATAAAGCTTGGCTAAAATCGGGCTAATCATAATGGTCCTATAATTAGAGGGAATGTTTTTATCCCCATTTTTAAAAATAGGAACAATGAGGCTTTGCGTCTAGGGTTTAGGGAAGCCCTGCTAATTGAAGAGCTTGTGTATGTGAGGGATAAGGATTGGCCCTCTGATTTTAAAAATTTCAGCTTGGTAGCCTTTAATAAAGTGTATATACAAAAAAAAAAGGGTTATTGGGCTCGAAGGCCCAACCTTCATTTATCTGTTCCAAGCACCCGAGGGCCATACCAAGCACCCAACACAACGCAAATAAAAAAAAAAGACGTACAGGCTGAAGACCAAGCTCATAATTCTCAAGCTAGTGCACAACAACCTTACAACACACAAGCTAACACACCAAAGCCTAGCGGCCAAGACCACGTGCCAAGACATAAAAGAGGAGCCCACACTGGGTGCTTCAATTCAATACACAGGCCCAATCTCCAAGTCTTCCAACTATCGAGCTAAGAACCTGCCTTAACAGATATCAGGAAAAGGTAAGCCATTTATTACAGGCCAAAGACCAAAGTCGCATAACATGATAACCTACACAAGGCGCTATGAAGATAGTCTACGAGGGAGCCAAAGTAATGCACTATGAATCCACAAGAAAAGGTCTAAGTCCACAAGCAAAGTTGATCCCAACCCCACTCGGAATGTCTCATCCCCAACCTACAACTCAGCAAATGAAGGGTCGATGGTTCCAATCAGGGAAGCGAGCATGTCGATGAGCTAGGCTTGGACTTCCTATCAGTGTGTCAGACATAGTAGAAGAGGCAAAGTGAAGTGAAGAGTCTACTAATGTTTTTCCGATAAGAGTCGACTCTCCATATGCTGAAGAAAACGACCCAGCACCAAAACCATCAAGGGAAGAGCCCATGGGTCGAAGCTACCAAGCCCCAAACAAAAAAAAAATCATAAAAAGAAAAGGGGAGCCATGAGGGGCAGTGTGTTAGCACTGCTTGTCCAAGCCCATGCAACCAAAGAACTGCATGGCCAAGCCCACAACCGTTAAGCCTTCATTACTTACACCCCAAACAAAAACAAAAAAAGAACATAATAAACTGCCTTTTGGATTTCCTTGAGCAACCAACTGAACCGATGAGAACTCCCTTGAGCTCATAGGCACCAGGGTCAGGCTCATAGCCTCCAGTCCTTGAGCTCGTAGGCATCAAGATGGGTCGAGCAGAGGGGATGGCCATGGCCGGCCTCATCCTTCACCCTGAGCATTTGACGAAAAAAAAATGAAATGGAAAAGGGTAGGGTTTGAAGAGATAAGGATGGAGGAGATTAGGGTTAAGGAATGAGCGTTGATGGGGAGGGGGCATGTGGGCCTCATGCAAGGACCCACTGCCCAACTTTAGGTTTTGTTTTTTTTATTTGTTTTTTATTTTTTATTTTATTTTTATTATTTTTGTTATTTTTGTTATTTTAATTCTTTTTAATTGTATTTTAATTGTTTTATTTATTTATTTTTATTATTTTTTATTTTATTGTTATTTTTTATTTAATTATTGTTATCTTTTAATTAAGGTTTAAACTTTTATTGTTTAAATTAGTTTAAATGTTAATTATTTAATAATAATAATATTTATGTTAATTATTATAATTTAAAAATTATGATTCAAAATAAAACTAACTAATGTGAATAATCAAGGTGATTAATTAATTTAATGGGTTAATTAAATTAAGGATTAATTAATTAATTAATTAATGTCGATTGTTTGATTAAGGCGAATTAAACTATGTAAATTAATTTTAGGAATTAAATAACTTGATGAATGACGAGACACAGGGTATTATAATTCATAAGGGCAATTAATATGAGTGGTGCATATTGTTACAAGGGTCAGGTTGATGCTTGATTATATACATAAGTTAGAGGAATTGGCGAGTGTGGTGCAATGCTAGCGTAGCTACCAAGCGAGGGAGTCAGTAGTTGTCTTAGGTGAAGACATCAAGCTTAGAGGCTTTCGACCCTGACCTAGCCACTTCCCCTAAAGAGAGTAATGTTTGTTTACAGACAAGTAAAAAAAAAAACTTTCGCCTAACCTTGTTTTCAAGTTTAAGTTGCGCAAGTGTGAATTTCCCTAAATGCTCCCTGACAAATGTTTGGTTGATGCAAATTCAATTATACATGATGGTTAGGAATCGAGGAAATCAAGGCAGAGGGGCATCGACGCAGAGACCGCCATCTCCGCCACCACCATCGCCTGAATTAGTTCTCATTCTACGCTATTTGGAGGCCATAAATGAGACTTTAAAGGGGTGCCAGCCAGCAGGGATCGAAGTGGAGCCCCCACCATCTGGAATGGGTAATCCTAAAGCGTCGAGGGATTCAGGGGGAGGGCCTCCACCCAAATACATCACTAGAGAACTGCAAAAGATCAAACTTCCAGAGTTTGTCGGGGGTCGTGCCAGTGAACGTGCAGATGCATGGTTGGAAGCCATGACAAGGTGTTTCTCCTTAAGAGACTATTCGTCCACATCAAAGGCGAAGATAGCGATTTTTCAGTTGAGAGATAATGCCTTGAATTGGCAGGGCAACCTGGAGAGGCAGTTGCACCTTACCCCAGAGACCATCTCTTGGGAACGTTTTGAGGAAAGGTTCTAAAGGAAATATCTACTAGCTTACTACGAGGAACAACAGGTGGGAGAATTTCATGCTCTAGTACAGGGAAACAGGACTGTGGAAGAGTACGAGATCAGGTTCATGGAATTGGTAAAATATGTTTCATACATGGATAACTATCAACAACAGGCAAAACACTTTGTCTATGGGTTAAACCCTAAGATAAGGGCCATGGTACGGATGTGGAAACCCTCTTCGGTAGAGGAAGTAGTAGAAAATGCATGTTATGCTGAGGAACACATGAACTTAAATGGAGGTATGAGGTCGACCTTTCCGCATCATCCTGGATTCGTGGGGAAGGCCCCTAGGACATTCCTCAGGGGAGGGAGCTCCAGGCCACCTCCATATGGTAATAGAGTCGCACCAAGGACAGTCTCCATAGGTATTTCAATGGCAGCGAGTGTAGCATCCCATTCATCACCAACGACGTAGGTAGGTCCACGACCATCTCAGGGAGCAGATAGTAGGGAGAGGGGTTCCAGGGGAAGGAACTCATTTCAGAGATAGTCACAGAGAAGTGCACAGGTTCCATATCGTGTTACGTGTTGGGGGTGTGGAGGAACCCATTACCAGCGTGACTACCCAGAGTTACAATCAGGATTTGTGCATAGAGAAGGAAAGGCCCCGATGGGAAGAGCAAGTAGCAGCCACCATATTTATGCAGCAGTTAACAATCGCCAGGAAGAACATCAATCCATGGTGGTGGAGTCGTCATGTATGCTAAATCATATCAATGTTAAAATTTTATTTGATTTTGGTGCTACAGATAGTTTCATTTCACCATCTGCATTAGAAAGGAGTGGGTTG
>SNQJ01S0090562.1:0-10470 GCA_010110895.2 Picea sitchensis
CGCTGGAAAACAAAGGAAGTTGGTTCTTCCAATGAATGTAATTCTTCAAGAGATATAAGATAAAGCATTATGTGGTTTTCTCCCGATTTGGGTTTCCACGTAAAACACTGGTGTATTTTGTATGTGTATGATTGTTCATTTCTTATTGTTCATTATTGGATAATAATTCTATATTTATATAACACTTGGATTATTTGGAGAAAAAGGATTATAATTATGCTATTACTAATTCAACCCCCCTCTAAAGTAATCCAACACCGGATTCCAATCCAGTGAACCAGAGACCATATCGATTGAACCCAGTATATAAGCATAAAGTTAAAGAAGAAATAGATAGGATAATGGAAGATAGGATTATTGAACCTGTTGCAGAGTCAAAATGGATCAATCCGATGGTGATTCAAGATACTAAAAAAGGTGGAATAAGAATTTGTGTGAATTTGTAGAAATTGAATAATGCTTTCTTACATGACCCATTTCCTAGCTCGTTTATAGATGAAGTTTTCAAAAATGTAGGAGGAAAAAAATCCTACTCATTTACTAATGGATTCTCTAGTGTTATAACCCTAAATTGATATACACATGCATGCATGGCCTTGGCCCTCTTACTTGCATTTTTTGCCAAAGAACTGTTGAGTTGCTCTTCTTAAAAAACCAATGTTTAGAAGATGGGTGCGCCATGCACAACTACATCCCGCGTACATACACTTGTTGCACCACTACAACTCGCATACATGCGCATGTTGCACCATTAGAGCCCGTGTATACTTGAAAAAGTTGCAAGGAATTCATTGAAATTGATGAGTTATTGGAGGTTTCCCAACTAATCCACCTGCTATAGCCCGTCATCCAACAGAATAACCATCCTTTTGGCATACAAAAGGAGGTGTTGGGGTCCCATTTCATATCTAGACATAAGAACAGTGAAAATTGCCCAATTTCACATCCCCTCCTTGCCCAAGAAATTATTTCCTTTTGTGATAATTTGCCTCAACATACCCTCATCTTCCCCTTCTCCCTCCATTCAACCCATTCCCTTCATAGAGGTGATCATAATATTGAGAGGAGGAGTCTCTACAAGGTGCACTTAGAGCATGGTGAAGAGGAGCCCTGAGCAGGTTCGCGAAACGATATTCGACTTAGGTTGTAAAGGTATAATATCCATGTTATGAATAAAAGAATTACATTTTCCTATCCCAAATGATGGTGTCCTGAATACTTTTATTGGTTTATGCTTGAAATTCTAACATCTAACCCTAACTTGTATATGGAATAGCATGCTTGTTGTTCTTTGTTTGTCAATCTTTGGATGTAGTTTAGCCCTAGGAGCAGGCGTGCAGTCAACGAAACTTCCAAGCATGAGGAGGTCATCACCAGATGTGGGATTAGAGGTATAGTTAGTTGATCTCCTTTCTCTTTGCTTTCTTTTTACTAGTTTTGGTATGTTTGAGCTAGTATAGAGAATTAATTATCTTTTAGACAGTTATTTGTTCTGCCTACATTCCGAACGCTACTATAGATAAAAGGGGTTTTTTTCCCGCTAGTAGAATTTGCGACAATACTAGGGAGAGCCTCTAGGGTTTTTTAGGGTATTTTGGGTTGTTTGATTAGTTTGTTTTCCTTTCAAGTTTCTTTCAAGTTTTCTGAGTCTGAAAAGGGATTCTGGTCACCTTCAGGTGCAATACTAGTTGACCCTGCCCTGCAAGACTGTCTTTTGTTTTCTTTTTTTGAAGAGATATAGAGGTGTGTGTGCCCTGTAGTGGGTCATGCCACATACATACACACTCTACCAGTAAAAAACCCACGTACATATGAACTTTGCTCAGTAAACAACCCGCGTACATACGCAGGCTGCTGAAGCAACTTCCCGTGTCTTTGTTTTAGAAAATGTTTTGAAAAAGAGGGAGTTTGCCTCTTTCCTGATTGAAGTTCACACATCTCAGTGATTTGTTAGATCAGTCCAGAGTCTTTGTTTAACATCCATAGCCTGGTTTTAGGTTTCAATTTACTTGTTTTTTTTAATCTTCTTGTGTTTCCTAGCATTTTTAGCTTGAATTTTAAGAAAAATGAGTTGCATTTTGAAAAACACTTCCCCCTCATGGCCGGGGGGGGCATGAATCATGTATTTATCATTTTCTTTTAACATCTTTTGTTAGTTCTTCTTTGATTGGAAGAAAATATAAAAAAAAAAATTAGTGTTTAGGTCTCTTTCTTTCTTCGCATTTTCTTTGCATTGTTATTTGAAAAAGAAAAAGAATTATCATAGTGTTGTGTTTTCTTTTCATCTTGAAAGTGTTTCAAAAGAAAAATAAGAAAGATAATCCTTATTTTCCGGTGTTCTTATAATTTTCATTTTTTGCAAGAGTCTTAACAACATTAGTTGCACTGTTGTACCTTGTGAGTAAATCAATCCTTTAAAAATAATGCTTAATCTAAAATAAATTAGACTTTTTATGTTTTTAGGGTCAACCAACTAGTTTAGGGTTAGGGCCTTGAATTAGGTTGGAGAGGAAACTCTTCAAGGATGTTAAAAAACAAATTGGATTCTGAGTTAGGGAGTTTTTAATTCCAGTGTCATAAAAGTTATCCAGGACCCCCCTCTAACACAGGGGATAAACACAAGGTCGCATGAGGAAAGGAAATGGAGATAACCCCTCCAAATATGGATTGAACGTAGTGGGGAACGCATATTGAGGATATATCTTCGGAGTACTACCGACTGCATTTTCCTATGGAGCTTCGTGGACCTCGGATCCATTCAAGATCCTATGTTGTCTTTCAGACCATTTTATCTTGATACCCTTGATAGGTTTCATATTTTTTATCCTGCTCATTGTGATCCACCTGACTGTCGACTGTACTCGCCTGGTGATTGACTACAAGTTGGCAACTTAGTTGCCCATATTCTAGGGACTTACATGGGTGACTGTGGGGGTATACCGCGGTACCTAGGGAAGACATCGGATCACACTTCGTATAGTATACCCGTAGGGTGCTTCGATGTTCGAGTTGCACTTACACCGATTAGTTTATTTAGTGTAGATTGGCGTAACTGTCCTTCCAACTAGGTAGTTGTTTGCTTGATTTTCCTTTAGGAATTTTTAGGGTGTGTTCTATGCTCCTTATTTTTTCATAGTGAGTTAGTCAGTAATTTCTTTGGGTCTCTAAACTAAGGTGGTAGAGCACCCACTCCGCCGGTCGTGAGGACTTTTTGGTCTTCCTCTTAGAAACGTGGAGCCACCTCTTTATAGGCGTTATTTTTTATAACATTGGTTCGCCAGAGTCACTGTGTGATAATTTTACAGACTTGAACGATCCCGCAAGGGGAGAACCTATGCATAAGATATTCATGGCTAAATTTTCGGATGATACCAACCAAGGAACCCCTTTGCAAGGGGATTCTTGTACTTTTTATTTCTTCAAAAATCTTAGTCTCCCTTTGATGGCCACTTTGTACATTCCTAGGTTTAATGTGGGACTACTGATTTGGTTGGGTACCATTCCAAATGTCCTGAATGCTCTTGAAACTTCTTAATTAATAACCTTATGTCATGGGAATCATTTTTATGTTCCTTCATCAGCAAAGTCTTCTCCTCCTCCTTCTTCCTTCCCTGGTGAAAGCATAGCTACTAGTAACCGAAAGTCTAAACGAAATAGAAAGAGTAAGAATAGGAATAATAAATCACCAACCTCTATGAGTCATGTTGGAGATGGCTCCTCAAACTCTACTAGTCATATTGAATACCAACACCCAACCTATGAAATTCATGCTGGGGGCACGCACCGAGCCTCTGCAAGTCATGTTGGGGGGGGGAATCTAGTCATACTAGCAATAGGTCTGTAGCCTCTGCGAGTCATGCTATTGACCCATCACCAACCTCTGCAAGTCATGTTGGAGATGAGAAACCAACTATTGATAGTCATGTTGAGGGAATTGATTTTGTTGAGAAACCTATATGGATAGGATGTAAGCCTAAGTTCCCTTGTAATATTTGCAAGGAAGATCACCTTAATCATCTGTTCCCTAGCATTCCAGAGACACGAAGATTGTGGTCCCTATCTGCAATCTCTTCTAATTTTGAGTCTTCTAAGGTTTCCTCACAGTATATTCATCCTTTGGTTGATGAAGTGGTCATGCTAATGCAATCTTCGGCTGATCCCACTCCTCTTTTGGGGGGTTATCTACCTATACACCTTTTTGTCTCGTAGCCTATTCAACCAATGGTTGAGAAAGTGGTCACGCCGATGCAATCTTTGACTAATCCCACTCTTTTCTTGGAGAGTGTCAAGTATACCAAAGTGGTCACGCCAATGCAATATTTGGTTGATCCCACTCTTCTCTTAACGAGTGATGTGTCTACCGACTATGATTTTAGAATTTCCAGTTCAGTATTTTCAGAACAAGAGGGAATTCTACTCACTTAGAGAACACCCCCTCCAAGCCCTAGGATGGTTTCATTTGATTGGAATCACCTTGTTGAGCCTCGTCTTTCTTCTTCTTCACCTTTTCAAATAAGGGTTGAAGTTAATTCAACAAACATTTATCGATGTATTGTGGATGAAGGAGCCTCCGCAAGTATTTTATCCTCCTCGACTTGGATAGATTTGGGTTCTCCTGAGCTTGTGTCTACATCGCATGAGTTGTTAGCTTTTGACAGACATCCTAGTGACTATTTGGGGATTATTCCTCAGTTACCTATATCGTTAGGTGGGAAGACTTTCCTTGTCGATGTTATAGTGGTGCAAGGCCTGTTATATTTCAATGTGTTTCTCAGGCATGATTATGTTGTGGTGTCTACACTCTTCTGACTAATGCATTTCCCTCACAATGGAAGCATTGTCACTATCGACCAGTTGGCATCTGATAATCACCATCCTAATTTGATGCTATTTAAGGTTCCCCCTTTATACGTTCCTAGTGTTTGTATAGACTCTACCCTTAGGACTCGCTCATGAGAACACTTTGTTATCTTTCAATCTCGCTTTAAAATTTGAAAGAAACATCTAACGAGACTGTATTTATGTTTTCAGATCTTTTCTGGATTAACTGAGAAAACTAGCCACCTGGAGTCTTCTTTAAGCCCTTTTCAGACTCTCTAAACTTGAAAAGATTGTCGAGTGATCTTGTTGTCCTTCACACTCGCCAAACTCAAATTTGAAGGCACGTCTATCCAACGGTAGTTTACCCCTTTTCAGTTAGGACGATCAATTGTATGAATAAATATATTCTCTAAGAACTTCAGTTCACTAGAAGAGTATTCTTAGGCATAATTTTAACCCTTTTCCAGGCTTGAGGGACTAAATCTTCGAAAAAGGAACATTCTCCTTGGTTTTGGTTTATCACCTTTTTCGAGACTTGGAGATTACTTATGAAAAAGGAACCCCCACGAAGTCCATAGTTAATCTCTTTTCAGACTCCCTAAAATTGAAAAGATCTTTGAATGACCTTGTTCCTTCACACTCGTTAAATTGGTACAGAAGAACATCTACTGGCATGAGTTTAACACTTTTTCCATCCTATAGATTATAGCAGAAAAAGGTATGCCTCAGGAGATTCGTCTCATTGGGAGAGTTATCCTTAGTGACTTTTATACTTTTTCGATCTAAGGAGACTAGATTGATAAAAAGGTTGTGAGTCCGTAGTTAAGCTCTTTTCAGACTTCTTAAAATTGAAAAGATTGTCGAGTGATCTTGTCTTTGTCACACTCGTTAAAATGGTTTTGAAAAGATGTCTTTTTAGTGCAAGTTTACCCCCTTTTTGAACCGACTATACTATCTCCAAAAAATGTACTCCCTAGAGTCTTCTTTTACATTTTTTCAGACTCTCTAAACGTGACAAAACTATCGAGCTTGCCTTCTTTGGGCTCGTAAAAAATTACATTGAAGGGGTTTCATTATTTCTTGCTTAATTGCATTTTCATTTATGCGTCTTTGGCCTAATGTCGGCTACATGTTTCTCTCAACTGAACCTTTGAAGCATGCCTTATATGAAAGCCTTGTAGAACTTTGCCTCTATGACCTGACACCTTGACCCATGGAGGAATTTTCCCCAAGTGTCCTTTTCCTGCACATATCTCCTTTCTCTGAGCATTAGTATGTTCCTTGCGCTTGGAACTAGTATGGTTGATTGCGACACTCGTTTATCCTTTGTAACATAGCATTCTTTTATTCTTTTTCAAGCTCTCAAAAAATTGAAAGAGACAAAAATATCAAATATTTCAAAAAGAGGGGATGGGAAATATGCATTTTTTTTTAAGAAACACATAGAGTTTCCCTTGGACAAAGCACATCCTTCTATTTTTTCTTCAAGCATTGGGATATACTATGACCTTAGGAAGTTTTTCTCGCTACATAGAGTTGTGTCCTCCTCTGTTTGGTTACTCTTCCAAACAAATGGAGAGTTTGTGTTGCCTCCTGCATCGTGAACTTATGTCAATGTCATGCTTCCTGAGTCTGATCATCTTTCATGATTTTTTCCAAGGGAAGTTTCACCCAACTTGAGTCGACCTTTTTGCAATTTGTCTCTTGACCTCATGTGTCGGTCATCTCGAGAGTCCAGTCAAGTCCTGATTCAAAATCGAGGAAGTTCTTTTCCTGATCATCGAGATCCTCATGTATTTTCCCGACGCATTGTCGAGGACCTCAGGGTAGTGAATTCATACACTCTCATTGTAATCCTACCTGATTTTGAAGATCTTGAAGTTGTTTCTAGAGCTCTGAAGGCCTCATCTCTAGCCATTGGGTGTCTCTATATTCTCGAATATGGATACTATGCTTGTATATATTCGACTGATTTTGAGATGTATATTTGTTGTGTATTTCTCACGGATACACTTTATATAGTTATATGAAATGGATTTGCAGTGTATTTGATTGGCATCCATGATTTATTTCATCCCGAGCATGGGTATTCGTGCCTCGAAGAGACATTTTTTGTTTTGCAAATGGCACCTCTCGAACTCTGGTCCCGGACTCACTCGATTTCGTAAACCAGCGAAGATATTGTAATTTATTTCGGCCATCAGTTATTCTTTTGACCTCACACATTAGGGGGCATGTGTTATAACCCTATATTTATCTACACATAAATACATGGCCTTGGCCCTCTTACTTGAATTTTATTCCAAAGAACTGTTGAGTTTCTCTTCTTTAAAAACCAATTTTTAGAAGATGTACATGCCATGAACCACTATAGCCGGTGTGCATACACCTATTGCACCACTACAACTCGCGTACATATGCATGTTGCACCATTGCAAGGAATTCATTGAAATTGATAGGCTATTGGAGGTTTCTTAACTAATCCACCTGATATAGCCCATCACCCAATCGAATAACCATCCTTTTGGAATACAAAAGGAGGTGTTGGGGTCCCATTTCATATCTAGACATAAGAATAGTGAAACTCTACCTGATTTCACATCCCCTCCTTGCCTAAGAAATTGTTTCCTTTTGTGAGAATTTTCCTCAGCATACCCTCATCTTCCCCTTCTCCCTCCATTCAATCTATTCCCTTCATAGAGGTGATCATAATATTGCGAGAAAGAGTCTCTACAATATGCACTTGGAGCATGGTGAAGAGGAGCCCGGACCAGGTTCACGAAACGGTAGCCAACTTAGATTGTAAAGGTATAATATTTGTGTTATGAATAAAATAATTACATTTTCCTATCCCAGATGATGGTGTCCTTAATACTTTTATTGGTTTATTCTTGAAATTCTAACATCTAACACTAACTTTTATATGGAATAGCATGCTTTTTCGTTCTCTGTTTGTCAATCTTTGGATGCAGGTCATCCCTGGGAGGAGGCATGCAGTCAGCGGAACTTCCAAGCGCAAGGAGGTCATCACCAGACATGGGATTAGAGGTATAGTTACCCAATCTGTTAGGGTCCTAACCCGTACATAGGTAGAACAATATATTCAAATGTAATAAAGGTCAATATTAATAAGGCCTTGCAATAAAATAGAATAAGTCGAATGTAAGAAGACCTAATAGAAGCTTCCACTTCTAGAAGGATCTTCCTCTATATGCTTCTTTTGATAGACATATTTAGTATAAATAGGATTCGAGGGCATGAGAACCCTAGCTTGGAGATTATTGTAATAGAGCTCTGCTCAACTGGAGGTTGCCCCCTCAAAGACGCCTGTGAAAATTTCTCTTAGAATCAAAGTGTTATTTTCTATTGTTATTCTTATATCATTTCAGTGTTATTGTGGTGATTATTCTGGTTATATTGTTGTTATTCTTCCATTTCTAGCATTTTATTTCTGTTCTTCATAATTTTTATATCTGGTATATTACAAGTGGTATCAGAGCACTTTCCTTGGCAGAAATTGTGGGTAAATTGTTTTTCAAGGTAGAGACATATTCCAGCGTCTTTAGGCCACAAAGATCTGTCGTTACACGCATAAACTCACGGTTGAGGGATTCATACACGCAAGAAATACAAGTGGTTCTTAAGAGCACATATGTTGGCCATCCTTGTAACCCCTATTGGTACCCCTTCGAGTGGTAGTGCATCAGACAACACCTATGTATAGATTGGCCTAGATTTCCTGAAGCCCTCTTTAGATAAACCGATCAGCCGCCTAACTGTTATAGTGCCACCGAGAATAGCACTCGAGAAGATACTCTCTAGTACCTGGGTATTTAGGTAGTACGGATAAGGGTACAGTCTATCCTCCTTAGTTAGTGCCCTGAGATATTGGGCCGAGTACTATTTTGGACCCCGCACATATATCAAAGAGCTATAGCACAGGGCAAACCCTTGTCTGTAGAACCCATGAATACCTAACCCTTGGGGACATAAACATAAACACATTAAAATAGACAAGATCTATTGTCATGCAATTGTGTTTGAGTTGCCAAGTAAATACACATTTCTTTATGTTTAAGCATTTGGATATTTCCTCTCTACAGTATTCTTCAGACCGGAGTATAACTTCGCATGTGTATTAAAAAAAAAAAAGTCTGGAAATGCTTTCACCATTATTTGAGACCTATTCCATTGGATTCATCTCTTCATCCTTATCTCATTCATACATATCATTTTTTGGAAAAACAATTGACCCCGCCTGCCCCTTTTCAGTTCCCCCATCCTCATGGCCCATACTCGTAGCCAAGACTTGGAAGCTCGCTTCAACACCTTGCAATTTAGTCTCATCGAGACCCAAAAAGAAGTGAAAAAACTCAATGCCAATGTTTTCTCCATCAATACAACCATGGAGTCCTCAATGGAGGAAATCAAACAAGACCTCACCACCCAATTTGAATGTGTCTTTTCGACACTCTGCACCAAACTGCATATCCCTACAGATAACGCTTCCTCTTCCTCACCTCCACATACTGAAGGTGAACATTCCTCTCATTCCCATAAATTTAAGAACCATCACTTTCAACGTGACCTACGTCTTCTACGGGTGGATGTGACCAAATTTCATGGCTCGGACCCCACTGGTTGGTTAACCCAAATGGAACATTATTTCTCTTTATACAACATTACATATGACTTGGCCAAAATCTGGTATGGTGTTCTCCATCTAGATCAAGAACGTTGGCAATGGTGGCAATGGAGAAAAAATTCTCGTCAAGGGTATATTGCTTGGACACACTTTGTGGTAGAGATTTATGAATGCTTTGACACTGACACCAACCATTTGGGCCGTTTGACAAAGTTAAAACAATCAAGAATAGTGGAAGACTTTATAGTTGCCTTTGAGCGCCTGGATTTTCGGACAGAGGGCATGTCTGATGCCTTTTTTCGACAATGTTTTATCAGTGGCCTCAAGGATGAGATTCGGGCCCATGCCCTCATGGATCAGCCTCAGATTTGGGTTGAGGCTACTAAAAGAGATAAATAACCACAATAGGTGGTATCTTCTCAAAACTGGAAACCCTCCTTTATCCCTCGCCCTAAACCAGTAAATCCCACTACTCCCTCCTCTCCACTAAAGATCCAAAAATTGACCAGGGCTAAAATGGTTGAACGCCAACTCAAAGGCCTTTGTTATAATTGTGATGATGAATATTTCTCGGGCCACAAGTGTAAGGAACAAAATACTTTTATGGCCATCTCCGAGGATATTTCAGAAGAGGATGTTGAAACTCCCCTTGTGTCTGAGTCACTTGAAACCCCCGACATAACCCCTCCTTCAGACCCTCCCTAAGTAGAACTGGTCATTTCCCTCAATTCTCTCACTGGCTTCTCCGCTCCCCAAACCCTCAAACTAATTAGTTACGTCAAGCATCGGAAGTTCATCATTCTGGTTGATAGTGGAAACACCCATAATTTTATTCATCGTCGCATTTCCCAAGAAACTCATTGCTACATCCATGCCATCAATAATTTCCAAATCATGATTGCCAATAGTGGCTCCATGAAATGTGGAGGGTGTTGTGAAAATGTGTGTCTCCAAATTGGTGACTACCACCTGAAATCTCATATGTTTTCTATCGACATGGGCGG
>SNQJ01S0090562.1:20236-31914 GCA_010110895.2 Picea sitchensis
GGACTCTGAAATACTTCTTCAGTCCAAGTAGCCAAGCCTCGGCTTCCTCTCCCTTATTTATCTCACCGTCGAAGGAGGGAGGTTTGGCCTTTCTGAATTCTTCAAATTTATGACCCTTGGAAGTCTTTTGTTTCTTCTATTTTCTTCAAGAATAGGAACTGGTCCTGCTGCTAGAAGAGCCTTCTGAATCGCCAGCTTCCTTCTCAGTGGAATCATCTGGCACTGGTCCTTTACCTATGGGGTGGACCTTTCTTGAAGTGCTTCTCTCAATATGGCCACTGACACGACCATGTTTTTGCACTTCGGGTTCGTGCTGCATTTGTCGTTGTAGGTCGAATAAGCTCTGCAGTAACACTACATTAATTTCAGTTTGCTTTTCTTGTTCTTTCATCATCCTTTCATTGTCGGCCTTGTAGCTTTGCAATTCAACCATGAGACTCCTCACAGTCTCAGCTAGATCTGGAGGGGTTCCTATTTCTCTTCTCTCATCAGACTCTTCATCTCGGTTGTGGGAGCCTTCTCCCACCTCTTGGTGAGTCATCATTTTCTGCGTCTATAAATTTCCTTGGTTGATCGTCCGCTTACGTGAAAAGACAAACGTTGATTGTTAGTTAAGAGTTAGATATATTTTCATAATCTACGCATAATTTATAATTCTTTCACATGCATACACAATCGGGTTCTCGTTTCCAAGTTTTCAATCCTGGACAAGAGAGTTACGTTAGGGGGTTTCTATTCATAGGAGTACTTCGAATGGAGCTTATGCGCAACTCGTTCATGAGCCCAATCAGGCTGAGTGTTCTAACCATGCTCTGATACCACTTTGTCACATACCCACTACCTAAATCAGATTTTTCTGGTCTTCTTCCGAATCAGAAGCCCTAAACATCCATGGAGAACCAGCGTAAGCTAGCTCTTTCTCTCTCCCCTCTCCCATGTGGTCGCGAGTCATGATCACAGTCTGAATAAACTCAGTACCTCTTTCATGTTTCTTGCCTCGACGCTACAGTGATGTCGAGTCGTTTGACTTGGCAACCGCCAAATCCTGACAGGGCTAGCGATCGGCCAATGGGGCGAATCCCTACAGGGTTAGAAAATGGTTAATAGGAACAAAACCCAACAGGGCCAGAGAACGGCCAATGAGAAATAGCCCCGTTGCACAGTTAAGTGGAATACAGGTGGCAGAGAGGGAAACATGACATGGTGGTCGACATGACAGGAGGGGCCCCACTTCGCACGCCACACTATTCCGAACCCCCCCCCATTAAAGGAAGAACGGAAAGGGGGGTCTGAAATTTGCATAAGCGCCATTGATTATGATGAACTAATCTCGACCATTCAAGAGTTGCGTGTCCAATTCTGGACCCCCCCCCATTAAAGGCAGAATGGAAAGGGGGCTCTGGAATGCATCCTCAGCTACAGATCTGGGTGGGTGGACTCTGGCCATCCAGATCTGTTTGCTACTTACTCTAATACGCACTTGCGCCCCATTGTAATACTAGTGTCTCTTCCTCACATTGGGCGATCGTTATGGACCCTGAGATTTCCCAAAGGAATATTGTTTGTCCATCGGGACTTAGCCACATGCTATTGTCAAGACATTATGGATCGAGATTTGTCAAGGCAAGAACCCGAGTTTTTGTCAGTAGAACTCCTGAATCCCTGAACCCCAAAATGGGTAATCTCTGAACACGTCACCTCCTTAAATCGGATGGTCCACAATTGCTCTGGGGTTTCCACCCAGGAAAATCCCGATCCCTTTTCACCAGGACTCCCGATCTCACAATTTCCGATTCCCCAGAATGGGAGATCTCACAACGTGTGGCCTCCGTCAATCGGACGGCTCAGATCCGTCCCAGGGTTTTCACCAAGGAAAATCCCAAACTCTTGTCAACAAGAATCTCAATTCCGCGATTCACGATTTCCCGAAATGGGAGACCTCACGACACATTGCCTCCATCAATCAGACGGCTCAAATATATCCCAGGATTTCCACATTGGAATGTCTCGATCCACTGGGGTGTTAACCCTCGGGTATCTTCTGATAGATCCAACGGCTGTCAGGTTTCTCAGCCAAAATCTGACGGCTCAGACAGATTCCTAACTTGTGGGCTCTCCCACGACTTCCTAAACGTGGAAATATCCACGGCCCAGATATTCTCATGGACTTTGGGGATCCACGGTCCTAAAATCTTCGCTACCCACAAAATATACAGGAAAACAAAGTGGTAAGGCATTTAATGCCCTACTTTCTCCTACTAATCTAATGGTCGTGTGTGGCCGTAGATTTCTCGATGGATCCTCGTTCGTCGATTAATACCTATCAGGATTAAGGCACTTAACTTTCCAGCTTCCTCTTACCAAATCTAATGGTCATGAGTGACCATAGATTTCTCGATGAAATCTCATCCATCGATTTGTTACTATCAGGGATTTCTTAGGGCCTTGCGCCCTCGTGTCCTCCTTCTAGGTTCTTGATGGGATTTTCAAGGAGGGTATCTCTATGGGGAGATTCAATCAGGATACTACCTGAGGTAGGTAAGGAGGTCGTCCTCTCGAGAACTAGACGTGAAGTCTGAGTTAGGTCAGTACGCATGTAAATAACAATTCATGAGGACATAAGCCATACATAGTCCTTCCATACAAATATACAACTACTAGTACTGATCAAAATACCATAAAGACATTCTTATAATGAAATCATTCACAGTTTCACAGCTTATGGGCATAATCATCAGAATGAACATATACATATATTTCAAGATGCCAAAGTCAAAACACTTATCAGAAATAACACTAGGGGTTATGCAACTATTGAGAGGGGTGCTCGTTTCCACCCAACCATAGGCTTAGTGACTCCCAGGGAATTTACCACTAGCCACCCCGGAGCTGAGACCACGATGCTGTGAGACTGCGTCTCTATTTTCCAGTGACCAGGAGTGAAGGTTGCAATCCTTCCTCTCTACTATCAGTCACTCTGCATATTGCTCGAGTTCTCCCCTCGCCTCCCCTCAATCGCTTCTACCCCATGCCTTTTCCTCTTGCGAGGTTGTGTGTGGCACGATTACCCTCGCGCTGATCAGGTCTGATGGCTCTACAGATGGGAGGTTCACCTCCCATCCCTCATTAAACCATCTACCTACCAGCCTGCGAGACATTTAATTCGAGGTTAGCGAGCCGCTTTTTGTTCTCCGGGCCAGTGGAGTCCAAATACGGTATTAATTCTCGGTGGAAGTTAACGCCACCTTTCCAGGTGCCTTCCACCGCCATCGTGGTCTCTTTTTCTGCACATCCCCTCTCAGCAGTCCTACAATATAAATTCATAATGTTATTCACATTTATGAGTTTGCCACAGTTCTTGGCCAGTCCAGTTATTTTTACAAACTGGGGGAAACAGGGTGTTACTCTATTGTTTATGATCGCAACCCAACTTTCACAAACAATTTTTGGCAAGAATTGTTCAAGCTACAAGGCACCCAATTTCATCTCAGTACAACTTATCATCCCCAGACTGATGGTCAAAAAAAAGTTGTCAACAAGTGTTTGGAAACATATTTGAGGTGTTTTACCTCGGAAAATAAAAATCAGTGGGATCAATGGTTACCCCTAGCTGAATGGTGGTACAACACTTCATACCATACAGCTACACGCATGCCTCCTTTTGAAGAAGTATATGTACAGAAGCCACCTTCAGTTCTCTCATACTTACCTGGTGTCTCAAAGGTCTAGGTGGTTGACCAAACACTTACAATTTGAGAGGCTATTCTCCGTACACTCGAAGAGAATTTTTTCATGGCGCAGAATCACGTGAAGCAACAAGATGATCAAGGTCACTCTGAACGTCAATTTGAAGGGGTTCAGGTGTTTCTTTGACTACAACCTTACAAGAAAAATTCCCTCAAGGCCGATCATTGTCAGAAGCTAGCGCCCAAATTTTATGGTCTTTATATAGTTCTCAAGCTTGTGGGACAAGTGGCCTATTAGTTAGCATTGCCCAGTCATTCAAAGATACATCCTGTTTTTCATGTTTCTTGCTTAAAGAAGGTGATCAGAACTAAGTGCCAAATTCAAACCAACCTTCCTGAGTTAGCCGAAGAAGGATCCATTTGGCTACAACCACAAGTAGCTTTGGACCATCATGAGCGTCGTCTGCATCAAAGAACCATCAAGGAATGTTAATCCAGTGGAAAGATATAACTCCAACAGATGCCACTTGGGAACCAGCTACCATTCTACAGCAATTTCCACATCTCAAGCATTGAGGACAAGGTTGTTTTTAAGGGGGAGGACATGTTAGGGTCCTAACCCGCACATAGGTTGAATAATATATTTGGATGTAATAAAGTTCAATACTAATAAGGCCTTGCAATAAAATAGAATAAGTCGAATGTAAGAAGACCTAATAGAAGCTTCCACTTCTAGAAGGATCTTCCTCTAGATGCTTCTTTTGATAGACATATTTAGTATAAATAGGAGTCGAGGGTATGAGAACCCTGGCCTGGAGATTATTGTAATAGAGCTCTGCTCGACTGGAGGTTTCCCCCTCGAAGAGGCCTGTGAATATTTCTCTCAGAATCAAAGTGTTATTTTATTTTGTTATTCTTATATCATTTCAGTGTTATTTTGGTGATTATTCTGGTTATATTGTTGTTATTCTGCCATTTCTAGCATTTTATTTTTGTTCTACATACTCTTTATATCTAGTATAATACACAAT
This sequence comes from Picea sitchensis, assembly GCA_010110895.2. Taxonomy (NCBI): domain Eukaryota; kingdom Viridiplantae; phylum Streptophyta; class Pinopsida; order Pinales; family Pinaceae; genus Picea; species Picea sitchensis. Next base: position 24,954 of record SNQJ01S0090562.1, read on the forward strand.
CTCCTTTCTCTTTGATTTCATTGTACTAATTTGGTATGTTTCGGGTAGTATAGAGAATTAATTATCTTTTAGGCGGTTATTTTCTCTTTCTACATTCTGAACCTTGGTGTAGATAAAAGGGGAGTTTTCCCGCTATCATCTAGGTATCACGAGATTAAGATCTCACATGAGGATAGGCATAAGACAACATTTGAATTAGAATGGGGATGTTATCATTATACAATCATGCCATTTGGATTGAAAAATGTGTCAGTAGTATTTTCCCGAGTTGTTGTCGCAACTTTTAAAGAATTTATTCATAAGTTCCTGGAAGTATATTTCGATGATTGAGTAGTATTTAGTTTGTCGAAATACCATTTTGATACTCTGCAATTGAACATGGAAAAATTTAGATAGTTCCATATTTATTTGAAATTGAAGAAGTGCATTTTCTACGCACCATTTGTAATCTTGTTGTGTCATGTAGTATGTAAACAAGGAATTTTGGTTGATCCTAGGAAGATTGTTGTTATTATGGATTTTCCACCACCTACTTCAGTGTGACAACTGCAAGCAACATTGGGTCATATAGGGTAATAAAAAAAAATTATTAGGGGATATGTGCAAATCACAACCCCATTGGAGAAATTGTTGAAGAAGGAGGTTAAGTTTCAATGGAATGAGGAATGTTAGCAAAGTTTGGATACCTTGAAACAAAAACGGGTTACCACGTTGATCTTAGTATTTCCATATTGGAAGAAGGAATCCCATGTCCACATAGATGTATCATCTATAACATTAGGCATAGTTATAACTCATCCAGAGGAAGGAGGTTTGGATCATCCCATTGCATTTGCCAGTAGAAAGTTGTCAACTATTGAAAAAAATTACACTACTACATAGCGTGAAGGACTGGAAATAGTGTATGCAATACAGAATTTTAGGAATTATCTGCTAGGATCACATTTTAAGATGTATACAGATCATTCTGCACTGAGATAGTTATTCAATAAGCCAGTTTTGGGGAGGAAGATATGCAGATGGATATTACTATTTTAGGAGTATGACTTTGAACTGATTGTGAAACTAGGGAAATTGAACTCCGGACCTGATCATTTGTCACACATATTAATAGGGAAATATGCAGGAAATTTGGATGACAATATACTATATGCACACTTGTTTGCAGTACAAATTGTCGATGATCACTTCGTATATATTTTCCAATTCCTAAGCACAGGAGTAGCCCCACCCGACTTTGCAACTGCACAGAAGAAACAGTTAGTAGTAAAGGAAATACATTGTCAATTTATAGTGGGGAATTTGTATAAGTTAGGCACAAATGGTATTCTTGAGCAATCTACATTAGAGCACAAAATATCTATGATATTATCATAGGAACATGAAGGAGTTGCAAGAGGCACTATGCAAGGAAAGTGATAACTCGAAAGATTTTTCAGGTAGGACTTTGGTGCCCCACCCTTCACAAGGATGTTAAGGAGTTCTGTCAGACCCATGATGTCTGTTGGAGAGTTAGAAAGACATATAGAAGAGACAATATGCCTTTAATATTGAAATATATTATTAGTACCATATTTTTTCCTAACCTGCTATGAAGGTTCATCAAGGTTATAAGACCTATATCAAACAAGTTGAAGGTGGAATTTGAGCTTCCAAAGTGTTGGCACAGCGGCATACCCAGGGTTCAATGCTACAATAGTGCACCAACAAAACCCTAACTACGGGCCCTTTCTACAACACCTGCGAAGCAGATGAAGTCTCACTCAAGGTAGAGGCAAGGGTGGTTGCAGGAATCAGATGTCTGCAACCTTAGCTAGGACATAGATCTGTGATTCTAACACTTAACAGAGCACTCAGTAATTAACATTCATCAATATCCAGTCTTAGTTACAGCGCAATTAAACCCTAATTACATAGTATCACAGTATTCATTCATATCTAAGGTATTTAAGCACTAAGCATATGTACATAAGTCAGATCTAACATCCATCCATATTATTAAGCACTAAGCATCAATAGATCATTCATCTATATTAAAGAACTAAGAAAGTAAATGCATAAACACATCAATACATCGCACAAAGAATAGCAGCACAACATGTACATGGTTCACCCCCACCCTGGGGCTACATCCACCAACTCTTATCTTCTTTATTATCTTTGGTCAAGCTTCTTACAGGAACCTAGCATCCAAGTTCTACTACGCAGAAGACAAGATATCTGTGCGCACTCCACCAGATCCTCCTTCTTCTAACTAGGGTATAGCACCAAGCCTTCACACAGTCTCTTACATTTACTTGCACTAGCCTTGCAAGCCTCACACAGTATGAACAAAGCACTTACAACTCTTGATCACATAGATCGAACTCTAGCACTTATCACACCGGCCTACTAGGTCTCTCCTTCTTACATCACCTAGATACTTATTTATACATTACAAAATAGGCCTAAACATGGGTAAACCCATGGGCTGACATCCCATGCCCATTACATAATCCTGAATCCAAAAAGGGACCCTAAAAGGGGGTGAGATCTCACAATCTCCGCTTTGTCTTGAGCTCAGAATTCGACAGCCTGTCAAAGTCCCAAAATTAGGTCAAGCATGACCAAGAATCCTCAAAACTTGGTCAAGGGCCAACAGGCCCCCAACACTCACATGTGACTCATCCCAAGTCACTCTGATCTAACTAGTTCTCCATCAAAAGCCTTGATCTTGGCTCAAGCTACTTCGACTTGTTGTTGTGCCATGGCCTCCTATTCAGAAAACTTTTGTATGACTGCTTCATTGACAGGTCCCTCTAGCCGTTGTTCAGCTATAGTGACGAATTTCTCTAGTTCCGCTCCTCGGCCTTCGATCTCTATGAACAATTGGTAACGCTCTTCCTATACAGGTTGGAGCCTCTGAGTTACTTCCATAACTCTTTGTTGAATAGTGTGGACCTGCTATTGGGTAGTCCACTACTCTTGGGATCATTTAATTCTTTCCACAGGTGAGAGGGGCTTCAACTACACCTGTATTGTCTCTACTTGCTACTTCACTTCCTGTAGTTGTGACTACAGTGCCTTCAATTCTGGATTCTCAATGAGTCATTCATACGTCTGGGCACTACGACCACTCAGTTTCTTGCATTCCATGGCAAGGAATTTGATTCTTTCAATTGCACTTCGAGCATTTTCTTCTCTTTGATCCCTTACATCCTACAGGGTGCCAGGTCAGGTGCAGAGCTCTATGTCTGTTATTCGTTGTTGTAGTTATTGGATAGCTTTTACAAGATTCTCTACTTGATGTGTGACTCGGTCTTTTTCCCGTGGTTCTAATCATGTCACAGAGTGGAGTTCTCTACTGACTGCTTCTTTCACTTTGAGTTGATCTACGAGAAACTTTTCTTTTTCTTGTTGCATCTGTTCTTTCTCTTCTGCAAACTTTTCCTGGAGAGTAACCTTCTCCTATTTTGCAAGTCGACATTGTTCTATGAGTACTCCTTGCACTTGCTTCAAGGCTTGGGTGGCTTGTTATGTTTCTTCTTATGCGCGATGGGATAAATAGATAACATGGAAATGGATCTCTTGCAATCGGTGAGAATCCTTCATTAACTCAATTATGTCCATTATGGCATGGTCCCAACAGTCTGGTGGTGAAATTTTTGACCATAAATTCCTTTCTACCCATTCGGGTCGTCGATCTAACAATTATAATTTTCCCAATGGTTATATTGCTTCACCATGGATAAGTGTCATGTGACACAGTTCTGATATCCTGATGAAGTTCCAAGTTTGCAAATTTTCCTTCTGTGAAGTTCCCTCTAGAACCTTCTGCAACTTTTCGATCTTAACTCTCTTCTTACTTAGTTTTCTAGCCTTCTTTCTAGTGAGATTCATCTTGGAATTATTTTTTCCATTCTGATTCTTATCTTCTTTCGGCATAGTAACTTCGCGTTGTTGATATTCTTTCCTAGAAATCAGGGGTAATACTTCATCTGTATCTAGAATAGGTACTTCACTCGTCTGTAGGTATTCTAGTGTTCTTCCCACTTCGACATCCAAGTCTCTGGTTTTATATAGCTTCGCTCAGTTCTCTTGTTCTTCAATCAAGTGTGCAAACCTCCTAGTCATGAAATCTTTCAACTCTTGCTTGTTTTTTTCTAAGACTTCTTCTTCTTTCCTTATGGATTGATCTCATTCAATCCAAGGTTTTCCTAGTAACATATCAAATGGAGTGTTGTTCTCAATAAATTTAACAACTTCAAATTCTTCTTCTGTCGAAGTTCCATGATCACTCATAGATATCTGGGTAAGTCTTCAACATAGGGTTATCTGTTTTCCTCTAAATAATTCTATTCCTCCCAATGAAGGAATCATAGGAGGCTCCCTAAAAGTTCCCAAGTTCTTTATGTCATGATATTCACCTGTGTTTCCTCATCCAGAACACAATCAATGTCGAAGTCTCCTATTCTCGTTTCAATGCACTCTTTTTCTTTGAATATCTCTGATAAGCTGATATCTCGGTGGTCATTCAGGGTTTCTTTATCTGTAGCAATACTTTTTGTGATTCTTTCTGGGGCTATGGCATAATCTCAGTTGATTGACCTTTCTCCTGGTCTTCTTGTCTCATATTCATCCTTTCAACCTTAGCAATCATTCTAAGGAAATCCAATACTTCATGGTCCATAGCTTTGCAACAGAGGAAATTAGGTCTTCTTCCAGGGCATTCCTTAGCAAGATGTCCTGGTTTCCTGCAACTGTAACAAAGGGTTAATTGTCTCTTTCTCTTAAATGATCCCCAACTTCTCTTGTACTGCGCCCCAGGATCATGGTAGCTAACCTGCAACAAATTCTTTCTAGGCTCCTACATCCATTTGTTAGTCCAAACATTCTCTCTATGCATAGGTATAACATATCTTTCACTATTCTTATCAGATCTACTCATATCAAATCTTCTTTCTTCTATTAGTGCCCTAGTTTTCAAGCTAGGAAAAATCTTATCAAACATACCTAGATTCATACTCTAGAAACAAAAATTTCCACTTATCTTACTTCTACAGAGCACAAATCTTATAGGTATTACCTCTTTAGTCTCACTTTCACCTTTATCAGGGCACAAAGCTCCCATATCTTACCTCTTTTATTCATATCTAACCTTTTTTTTCTAGATCTAACCCTTCCTCTTGGCACAGAGCTCAACAGATCAAGTAGTGTTGTGTATTAGGGCAACAGTTCTATGCACAAACATTTTCTATTTTTCAGTTCAAATATTCTCACAAAGCTCCTTTTTCCTTAGTTCCCAGCAATCATAGTTTCAGGTCGGATCTTTGCATAAAGCTTCTTATTTCTCAGTTCCAAGCAATCACAGTTTCAGGTCGGATATTTGCACAAAGCTTCTTCTTCCTCAGTTCCCAGCAATCACAGTTTCAGGTCTCGGAAATGGAACCATTTGTTGGCACAAGAGCAGACCCAGGGTTCAATGCTATAATGCACACCAACAAAACCCTAAATGTCAGCCCTTTCGGCAACACCTACAAATCAGATGAAGTCTCACCCAAGGTAAAGGAAGGGGTGGTTGCAGGACTCAGATGTATGCAACCTTAGCTAGGACACAAATCTATGATTCTAACGCTTAACAGAGCACTAAGTAGTTAACATTCATCAATATCCAGTCTTAGCTACAGCGCAGTTAAACCCTAGTTATAGAGTATCACAGTATTCATTCAGATCTAGGGTATTTATGCACTAAGCATATGTACATAAGTAATATGTAACATCCATCCATATTATTAAGCATTAAGCATCAACAGATCATTCATATATATTAAAGAACTAAGAAAGTAAACACATAAACACATCAATACATCACACAAAGCATAGAAACACAGCATGTACGTTGTTCTCCCCCACCCTAGGGATATGTCCACCAACTCTTATCTTCTTTATTATCTTTGGTCAAGCTTCTTATAGGCACCTAGAATCCAAGTTCTACTCTGCAGAATACATGAGATCTGTGCGCACTCCACCAAATCCTCCTTCTTCTAGCTAGGGTATAGCACAAAGCCTTCACACATTCTCTTACAGTTACTTGCACTAGCTTTGCAAACCTCACACAGTATGCACAAAGAACTTACAACTCCTTATCACATATATTGAACTCTAGAACTTAGCACACCGACCTACTAGGTCTCTCCTTCTTACATCACCTAGCTACTTATTTATACATTACAAAATAGGCCTAAACATGGGTAATCCCATGGGTCGACATCCCATGCCCATTAGATAATCTCTAATCCCAAAAAGGGCCCTAAAAGGGGTTGATATCCTGCGATCTCCGCTTTATCTTGCACACAGCCTTTGACAGCCTGTCGAAGTCCCAAAATTAGGTCAAACATGACCAAGAATCCTCAAAACTTGGTCAAGGGCCAACGCAAAGCCTCTAAATATTCAAGAAGTCAAATTTTCCTAAGGAAAAATGAAGAAACAATAAGAAAATCCATTTGCTTGTGTGCATAAGAAACAAATTAAGCCCTCAGGTACTTATCGAAGGTATAAAAGGAGATTTTCATGCAAGAAAGGGGCCTAAGTCTATTTTCCAAGGATATTATCACAATACCGTGACCTAAAAGAGTATCTTTCAAAGTTTTCCACACCCTTAAAGATCAATGACTCAGATTGCATCGTGTATTTGAGCTTTTAAATTGACGGTCATCGAATTTCATCCCAGATAAATTGAGCACAATCAGTTGATAAATGTAGCATGAAACAAATATTCATCCCCATGTTTACATTTCAGTCTGTAATTCCTTCTTTACAATAGTTGTGTTCTTGTAAATAATCTCTTCCCACTTGTTTTTCTTGTATAATATATAATATATAAAATCTCAAGAAACAAGTTGTTCACCATGTTCAATGTCACTGTATGATGTCTGGTAATGACACATAATTGATTTTCTCTAAATGTATGCCCTGTTCTTGT
>SNQJ01S0090562.1:31964-45322 GCA_010110895.2 Picea sitchensis
ATAACACTAGGGGTTATGCAACTATTGAGAGGGGTGCTCGTTTCCACCCAACTGTAGGCTTAGTGACTCCCAGTGGATTTACCACTAGCCACCCCGGAGCTGAGACCACGATGCTGTGAGACTGCGTCTCTTTTTTCCAGTGACCAGGAGCGAAGGTTGCAATCCTTCCTCTCTACTATCACTCACTCTGCATATTGCCAGAGTTCTCCCCTCGCCTCCCCTCAATCGCTTCTACCCCATGCCTTATCCTCTTGCGAGGTTGTGTGTGGAACGATTACCCTCGCGTTGATCAGGTCTGATGGCTCTACGGATGGGAGGTTCACCTCCCATCCCTCATTAAACCATCTACCTACCAGCCTGCGAGACATTTAATTCGGGGCCAGCGAGCCGCTTTTGGTTCTCCGGGCCAGTGGAGTCCAAATATGGCATTAATTCTCGGTGGAAGTTAACGCCACCTTTCCAGGTGCCTTCCACCGCCATCGTGGTCTCTTTTTCTGCACATCCCCTCTTAGCAGTCCTACAATATAAATTCATAATGTTATTCACATTTATGAGTTTTCCACAGTTCTTGGCCAGTTTAGTTATTTTTACAAACTGGGGGAAACAGGGTGTTACTCTATTGTTTATGATCGCAACCCAACTTTCACAAACAATTTTTGGCAATAATTGTTCAAGCTACAAGGCATCCAATTGCATCTCAGTACAACTTATCATCCCCAGACTGATGGTCAAACAAAAGTTGTCAACAAGTGTTTGGAAACATATTTGAGGTGTTTTACCTCGGAAAATAAAAATCAGTGGGCTCAATGGTTACCCCTAGTTGAATGGTGGTACAACACTTCATACCATACAGCTACACGCATGACTCCTTTTGAAGTAGTATATGTACAGAAGCCACCTTCAGTTCTCTCATACTTACGTGGTGTCTCAAAGGTCCAGGTGGTTGACCAAACACTTACAATTTGAGAGGCTATTCTCCGTACACTCAAAGAGAATTTTTTCATGGCACAGAATCACGTGAAGCAACAAGATGATCAAGGTCACTCTGAACGTCAATTTGAAGGGGTTCAGGTGTTTCTTTGACTGCAACCTTACAAGAAAAATTCCCTCAAGGCCGAGAATTGTCAGAAGCTAGTGCCCAAATTTTATGGTCCTTATATAGTTCTCAAGCGTGTGGGACAAGTGGCCTATTAGTTAGCATTGCCCATTCATTCAAAGCTACATCCTGTTTTTCATGTTTCTTGCTTAAAGAAGGTGATCAGAACTAAGTGCCAAATTCAAACCAACCTTCCCGAGTTAGCGGAAGAAGGATCCATTTGGATACAACCACAAGTAGTTTTGGACCATCATGAGCGTCGTCTGCATCAAAGAACCATCAAGGAAGTGTTAATCCAGTGGAAAGATATAACTCCAACAAATGCCACTTGGGAACCAGCTACCATTCTACAGCAATTTCCACATCTCAATCATTGAGGACAAAGAACTTACAACTCCTTATCACATATATCGAACTCTAGAACTTAGCACACCGACCTACTAGGTATCTCCTTCTTACATCACCTAGCTACTTATTTATACATTACAAAATAGGCCTAAACATTGTTAATCCCATGGGTCGACATCCCATGCCCATTAGATAATCTCTAATCCCAAAAAGGACCCTAAAAGGGGTTGATATCCCGCGATCTCCGCTTTATCTTGCACACAGCCTTTGACAGCCTGTCGAAGTACCAAAATTAGGTCAAACATGACCAAGAATCCTCAAAACTTGGTCAAGGGCCAACGCAGAGCCTATAAATATTCAAGAAGTCAAATTTTCCTAAGGAAAAATGAAGAAACAATAAGAAAATCCATTCCCTTGTGTGCATAAGAAACAAATTAAGCCCTCAGGTACTTATCGAAGGTATAAAAGGATATTTTCATGCAATAAAGGGGCCTAAGTCTATCTTCCAAGGATATTATCACAATACCGTGACCTAAAAGAGTATCTTTCAAAGTTTTCCACACCCTTAAAGATCAATGACTCAGATTGCATCGTGTATTTGAGATTTTAAATTGATGGTCATCGAATTTCATCCCAGATAAATTGAGCACAATCAGTTGATAAATGTAGCATGAAACAAATATTCATCCACATGTTTACATTTCAGTCTGTAATTCCTTCTTTATAATAGTTGTGTTCTTGTAAAGAATCTCTTCCCACTTGTTTTTCTTGTATAATATATAATATATAAAATCTCAAGAAACAAGTTGTTCACCATGTTCAATGTCACTGTATGATGTCTGGTAATGACACATAATTGATTTTCTCTAAATGTATGCCCTGTTCTTGTCATTTTTCTTCGTTATTTTGAATGATATGTAAAGGGTACCTCCATGTATTTGAATGTGTGAATATGTTATTTTTTTAATAAATATTTTATTGATCATCATCCATATGTTAGAGTCGTTGAATTCTTAATTTCCTAACACATTGTTCCTTCCATAGTATACATGATTAATTCTTAGCAGCTCCATGTATGTTTATTTTGTTTTTCCTATGATCCACCATTTCATCCTCCTTTCAATATTGATTGTTTGAAACACTTCTGGAAATATTCCTTTGACAGTTGAGAGAATTTTTCGACTCAACTGAGAATTGTTTGAGGTCTTATAATTTCAAAATAAAGAGAGACAAAGAGGGAAAAACTTCCCAAATATTACAAAATTATTTTAATGTTAATTTGGCCTTAAGATTCATCCTGAGTCTTGTCCCCTGGGGTGCCTCAACATCGTTCCAATAAAATCTTGGAACATCTCGAGGCATAACATCCAAAATGGCACCATTTTCAGGGACGTAAGTTGAAGAAATATTCCCTAGGGATACAACAAACATACTAAGACTTGAAAATAAACAGACCTCAAGAGAATGGTTGGTAATTTTTCACATGACTACTCCACAAAAGGATAGTTTGGCCTCTACTAGAAGACACACCAAAAGAAACCTTGATCCTAATTAGGTTCCTATATATTCATATCTAGAAAATATCGTGACCTAGAGGAACATCAGAGAGCATCAAACCTCAGTTTTCTCAGGTAACCATTATCTTTGAATCTCTCCTTCTAATGTTCATCAAAATGTTGAATTTTTTGATCTGAATGATATACCTAAAGAATCTCTTTCTTCTTATAAATTCCCTCAAAAAATGTTAATAGACCTGCAAAATTTTCCTCTATAATTTAATCAAGAAGTCAATACTTCCCATCGACCCTTATTGAAAATTCTTATTCCTCCTTTTTCTTTTGAAGCCCATAACATCCTTCTGCAAAATATTATGTCTGAATTAGTTGGAGGAATAACTGGGGGAAATCAATCTCCCCCACACCCTATAAAACCTTGGGTAACTTCCATATTTTCCCCATTAAATATGCCCCAAATTACTCATGACCTCCTTGAGAATTACATGAAATATCTGACCAAATTTGATGGGGATAAAAATCGTTCAACTGAAGAGAATATGACCATTTCTTAGAGCATGATGATGTCTTCATGAGGTTATTTTTCCAAAATCTAGGGGGAGATGATAGAAAATGGTTCATAGAATTTCCTATTTCCTCAATTGATAGTGTTGTATTCCTTTAGATATTTCCTAGCTAGGGAAACAATGCTAAGGACATTTTAAATTTTTAGGTGGCTAGGATTTAAAATATATTCAAAGAAAAAAGGGTTTAATGCTGGTTTTGACCATGATATTTTATGATAATTCAATTTTCTTAATAGTCAAACCATAAAGAGATTATATCTTAATGCTTTGGCACAATTTAAATTATTGTTGGAAGAATAACGGGAAAACATAATCAAGGATAAAAATTATGTATCTAAAGATAAATATCAAGATTGTTTGTGATAGAAGAAAACACAGAAAAATATAAATGAGCTTTATTTGTTCATGTGAGATTACGTTTCAAAACATAAACAAATTTTAAGATTAAAGAAACAGGTCATGATTTTAACTTACTGCTAAAATAATGAAATCTGTAACCTTAACGAGTGCTTGATGTAGACAGTAGTGGTTGTACTAAATTGTCTTGATGACTAGTTCATGTAAATTTGAAAGGAAGGAAGAAAAACATGATTAACTAATTACTGAGAAGGATCACATATGCCAAATATCAAAACCAAGAATCCTTTATTGCTTGCAAAACTGATTTTTATTAAAACTTTAAAAAAATCTCCATTTCAAAATCCAACCCTGATTACATCAAGTTTTCCTTCTTTTATACAAAAAGGTATATGGCCAAAATTGGTAGGAAAATCTATCTTTCAACCTTTAATTTACATTTATAAAATCAACTATTACAAAATAAGATGATATTCATTCGAGAATAGAATGATTCCTTGAATTTTAGTTGACTTTGTTGAAGTTGTTGGAACCAACTATTCATTGATAAGTTGAAGAAGAAAACCACATCTCATTTGACGGGTGATGAAATGACTTCATTTTAGTGAATGCAATATTCAAATATCTATACTTTTCATACGTGGGAGTAAAAACAAACAACTCTTTCACTTGACATAAAACATAAAAATCATCAACCAAGATGTCCATAGTAGTTTTCCCACTTAATAGATCTCATATTTGCTTAAAATTATTATCATCTCCTATGACCTTGAAAATATGTTTCATGTATGTTTCAAAAGGAATAAGTTTACCCTTTTCACCCGAGTCAGTTGGTAAAACCATATTTACCAATTTGTCAAATCTATTATTAAAGGTATCTACATTCTTTCTCAACATTATGCATTTATTTTGAGTTTGTTGAATGAGATTGATTTTGGTAAATATCCTTTCAATATCCAAAACTATCTCAGTGATCTGTAATTGATCTTTTAAAGAATATGGTTAAGTATATTCATGAGTTTATTTACCATTTACAAATTAAGAGAAGAACCTTAATGAAATAATATTGCATCCATATAAGAAGTAAAATAAAAAAACCATAACACCAAGGTTGTTAACGGAATTCAGTGCAAGTTTACCTACGTCTCTGGGCCTTTGTCTCAGTGGGAAAGAATTCTTATTAATCTTCAATGATTTAAGAATACAAAAGAAAGGCTTACATAATAGCTCCTAAAACCACCTTTCAGATCTGAAACTTCTGGACAGAAACAGACATAGCCATTGGCTGGAACAAGAAATTCTGAGACTTTTGAGTATAAAGTCGACTATGCTTGGATCAACATCTCGGGCTCTGGAGGAAATTTTCCATTTTGCTACTCAGATGCATAAATAGAAGCCATATTCAGAATCCCATCAAAATTCTGCAACTTCTGAGTATAAAGTTGACCTACTTCTGATTATTCCCTCGGCACCTCCCCTTAGAATGAATCCCAATGCTACCCTTGTCAGATCCGTACAGTCCATATAGTCTCGATTTGCATGAAAAAAAAAACTTTTTTTTCTCGATTTTATGCCCAACTAAATAATCCAGACTCTACCAAATTTAGCAATAGTTAGCCAGATTTAGCGAGATTCTGCCATATTTGGAGGATCTCTACTAGATTTGGAGAATCTCTGCCAGATTTGGAGGAATCCACCAGATTTGGAGGAATCCACTAGATTTGGCCTTCCAGAAGGTGCCACGTGGCACCTTCTCATTGCGGCATGTGTCAGCTCGCCATTGGCTCTATCCATGTCACCCTGCACAATCATCTGTCATGTTTCATCCATACGACTGCTATGACATATTATGACCCTACCACGTGTCATCCATATGGTTGCCACGTCATCGTACGACCATGCCATGTGTCATTTGTGCAACTTCCATGTCATTGTGCATCCTTGCCATGTGTCATTTGTACACCTACCACATCATTTTACGACCCTTCCACATGTCATATATACGAGTGCCACATCATCATATGACCCTACCATGTGCCATCCATATGGGATTCCATGTCATCGTACAAACTGCCACGTGTCAGTCTGTAAAGTCCACATCAACACCCAAAAATGCCAAAAAAACCTACCACATGTCAGCTCCTAGTATTGCCATGTCACCCTGCTAACATCATCATGATGTCATTCTGACGTCCTACTGATTTCATCCATTGACTTTGATCTATTGACTTTGACTTTGACTTTTTTGCATGTTTGACATAAACTTAAGATCACGATAACTTCTACATACGGTGTCCATTTTCGAAAAAAAATATATGGACATAATCGACAAGATGATCCCTACACAATGGTAATGTTTTCGTTTGATTTCGATTACCTTTTTTTTTAGGCCTTGCTTAATCCATTTTGTATCATTCCTCCCTGCTAAAACCTTTTGGTCCTCCAAAAGGATATTAACCAGTCATCAAGTGTGGGATAGGCCTCCCCACTTGTCCTTTGTCTTTAAACTTTGTCATGTGCACCTGTCACATCATAATCAATCGCATAATAACCATGACAACTAAAATCATATTGTTAGCCATTTGAACTCGTTCACATCTTACTGAATCCACTACCCTCCATGTAGAAAACATTAGTAGTGATAACATTAGAAATATGACTGAAACTGAACCAATATTTTTTACTGTCTTGCATGACATTAACTTATATTGAAGCAAAGTATGATTGAAATTCCATTCTAAAACCATCTCATTTTCATGCTTAAGATCAACTGTTTTACTTGGCACAATTATAGGTGTATTTCTTGCATAAGATTCCTTCTTTAATTGTTCCATTGTTAGAAGAGATTTATTTTCTTTTATGTGATGAGCATGTACAACATATTATGTCCCTTATTTAGTTAAGTGATATTGATTATGGTCCCTGTAGAAGATTGCTTTGCTATCATATAAATAAGGGCTTCCTAAGACCATTCCACATGTTTTTAGCGACACCACATCGCATGTTACTTCATCCACATACTTAGACGTAATTTCAAACTTTATGATACATTTCTTTGTTATGGGTAATTTATGATCTTTGTTTATCCAATTTAGTGAACAGGATTTGTGATGCATCTTAGCATTTAATCCCAATTTATTAACCACTTCCTATGAAATTAAATTAGATTGAGATCCATTATCTATCAATGTGTCGATCTTAGTATGTTTCATTATGACCCTTATATGAAAAAATTTACTTCTTGAATCAAAACAATCACCAATTTTACCTGACAAACCAACTATTGTAATCTTAGACTTATCACCTGTATCTGATCCCAAATCTATTGGTCGTGTTATTGTTGCAAATTATTGCCTCCCTTTCCTTTCTTTGAACCACTTTGGTTTCTTTTCTGGGTGCAATTGCTAGCAATGTTGATGCAGGAGCATCGCTCCACCTCAGCATGTGAAAATTAATTAGCACGAGTGGTGCGCAATCAAGGAAGGGAGAGGTGTCTCCCTCTCATTTTGCCTCGAAGAATCTAAATCAGGATTAAGGTAATTAATGATGATAGGTTGGTAGAGTTGTAACACCCCAGGTTTTGAACCCCCATTTTATATAATGTATTGTTACAATGTTGAGAGGCCAGAGTGCCCAAACAATTATTAAGAGGCCAGTGTGCCCAAGACATGTAATTTTTGTATCATCATTAATAATAAATACATGGTTGGTTTCTAGATGGACAAGGACTAGAGTTCTAGGGGGATATGATTCCACAAGAGAAGGGGCTTGAGGGGCTAAGTGTTTATTCCTATGTTAATTACCCTTTTGTCTAAGGGAGGGGATCGGTTACATGAGATTCTTGGGGAAGGCCAGAAGATTCTTGATTTCCCCACAAAGTTACTTAAACCCACCTCCGGTCTGATGAGGGGGTTGGTCGTTGGATCATTTTCTCCTTCAATTTTGAATTCACAACTTTCTATCCCTCACGCACTTTCATGCATTCACCTCCATGCACCCACTTACCCACTCATTGATCCATCTTTCATCTGCATATTGGCTTGGGGAAGGGAGACGAATTGTTCAAGATTAGACATGAGATAGTTGGTTGTAGTGGTCGCTGGTGTGATCCAGCCATGCCCTGAGGCCGCATGTCTGAGATGCATTGGCCTGTTTTTAGCATTGCTCACAGATGCGAGTCCTGAGAGTTCCAGCATTCAGATTCTGGACCAGTTGCATTGGAGCCCGAATTAAGGAGAAGGATTGCCTAAGGGACTGCGTGGCAGAGAAGGGTGGAGGTCCATTCTCTCGGGTGGTGCAAGCTGGGTATAAGAGAGTTGGGTACTTGGAATAATATGAGAGTTGGGAAGCCTATGACAGCTTGGGTGTTGACTGGTTTGGGAAGACAAGTAACACTCTGGAACCGTCCTTATGGATTCATATCCCTGGCTTGAGGGTGATGCTCCTGTTGATATTTGGAAAAGTAGTGTCTATGGTTGGGTGGAATGTCCTTGGTCTGCATCCAATTGGTGTCATCTTTCATAAAGATAAGTTCTCTCTGTTATGGTATCATTTGAATGTATATGAATGTATTTCCACTGTGTATATTTAATTATCGTTTAATTGAATCTTTAGAATATTCAAGCTTGTTGGATATTGTTGTGCATGTCGTTAAAGTCTTTTCTTTTATGCATCCTTAAATTTTAAAAGGTATCTATAAGAGAAAGTAGTCCAAGGGAAAGCTTGAAGGTAGCATACCCCGGCCTGTGGGTGGTTGGGTATGTTACAGTTTGGTATCAGAGCTTCTGGTTGAAACACCAGGCCGGTATGGGCCGATTCTATTGGTCAGAGTCTTGGGGTCGAGATTGAACTCTAATCGTGGAGCTGAAAATATCAGGAGGATTGGCATTACATAATTTATGTGGGAGATAGAACATCAAAGACTCCTGTAAGGGGTTCGAAGGATCGTAATTGTCCCCTTCGAATTCGAGAGCGATCGCCACTGCAGGATCAAGAGAGATTTGGGATCATTGGATCGGAGGATAGGTGAACAGGGGTTAAATGATGAAAAGGAACCAAGGGTTAAGGTCACAATTGTTAGATCCCATGGGAGAGTGAGATAAACGGACATGAGGCATTGCAGGGAACCAATTTGCATGGGAGATAATTTCCCAAGGTGGTCCTGCAATACAAACCATGGTTTCCCCAAGGGGTTACGTATCATCATTAGGAGAATTGAGGGGAAAAAAGAGGGTTACCCCAAACCATCGATGCATGCCCCTGGAAATTGAAAGGCATGCAGTGATGTGACAGGTTAGGGATTGAACATCGAAACTTTGAATAGCCGAAGTAGTTGGGGACCGTCGATCCATTGGAGTACACACGTCAACCGATCATGTGCTCCGGGTGAAAGAACTCCTAGAAAGAGCGAGCGAGGAGAAGTTGATAATTGAAACTCCTGAAGCCCGGAGAGCCAGAGACCCGAAGTAAACATCGACTATCGGATCGTTCGAAGTAGATCCTAACCGCTGATTGCCAAGAGGTTACGTGTCAGTAGATTAGTAACTTCAGAGGAATCTGTTCGAGAGGTTTTCAGTTGAGATTTGAGACTCCTGAAGCTTGGAGAGACGGAGAGCTGAAGTAAATCTCGATCGTCTGATATTCCAAGAGGATCTCAGGCATTGATCTACTGATAGCCACATGTCAACAGATCCATGGCTTCGTATAAAATCCAATGGGGCCAGATAACTTTTGGAATTTGATATTTCTGAAGTCTGGAGACTCGAAGAAATCGTAGCCATCATATTAAGGAGGACACACTGTGTATATCCCTGGGCTCCGGGTGAAGACCCGAAGTGATTCTTAGTCATCTGATCTAGGAGGAACCATGGCAATAGATTGGCCAGTTCGGGAATGCGCAGTTCGAGAGAATTGGAAGTGTTCTAGGATGGAAACTCCCAAAGTCTCGAAGTCCGAAGAGTCAAAGTGATGGGGAACGATGACATCACCAGGAGGTGATGTGGACCCCAAAAATTTCTAAGTGACGTGGCTTGTGGATGTCACCTAGGATGATGTCGACACGTGGAATGTGTGCCATGTGTCAGTGAGTTTTGAGCATTTGGAGTATTGAAAAGTCAGTTAGAACTGAAATGTGTCACCCGCCTGATTTGGGCCACCTGTCTGCTTCCAGTGTTTCTCCATGTGGTGAAAGATCGTGCAGTCTGGAGACTGGGCACTCTAAAGGGGAAATATGTGACATGTTGTGTTGGGTCGAAAACTCCTGAACGCCTGAAGTTCGTAGTACATATCGACCATTGATTCCAGAAGACACATGTCGAAGGATCTTCGACTTCGGGTGAAATCACTCCGGGAGAAAGTGCAGGAGGAAATTTTGAAACTTCTGAAGCCCAAAGAGCCGAAGAGGTTCACAGCCACTAATATGTGGGAGGACACCCATCGGTAGATCATGAACTATGGGTAAAATAATTCTGGGAGGAAGAAAGCAATGAAATTTGAGACTCTCGAAGCGCAGAGTCCCTAAGTGGATCTCGATCGTTTATTGTGAAAGAGAACGAGGACCGTTGATCCAGTCCTGGCTAAAAGTTCTAAAGTCTTGAAGCTATGGACAAGCGCTTTTTCAACTAAGCATAAGGTTGTGGCCATGGTCATATGAATATTGAGAGCTGAGGGAAGGAGGGATAAGGTCTAAATTGGTTGTCTTCAAGCCAGAAAGGTGATAATGAAGGATTTAGCCGCAATTTCTAGTCCTGGTCACCTAGAAAGGTGGTTTGAAGGAAGCATCTATGTAGGATGAGTTAAGTGTCGACCAAGGATAAAAGGATGTTGTTATTTTTGGAGAATGGGGATATGATATCCATGAACAAAAAAAGGAATAAAGAGACCTGTAGCATGGTTTGGGAATTTTGTTTATCATATGTATAATTCTAACAAAATGGTCGCTTGCACATTTTGTAGAATTAAGGGGCTTAAGCACATCAAATCAGGATGTGTATTGAGGAAATTGAAGAAGGTGAGGGAGCCTCCATTCATGATAAGGATGTCTAAGGCCAGAATACCAGAGTTGGTAATGCAGAGACAGAGTACAATGGACACAAGGGAAAAGGAGAGAAAGAAACGTTAATAGAAATAGTAAGAAGCCTGAAGATGGAAGTGTAGAGCTACAAAGCAGACAACGAGAGACTACTGAGAGAGAAAAGTCAGATATATTCTTGAGTGTTGTGGAGATTAAGTCAGTTGCAGAGAAAAATGAAGAAGGGATCAAAATTGAGACAAGAGGAAGAAGACAGGTGCCATGAAAGAAGGGACAATCATGGAAGAGCTGGTTATTCCAGAAGTTCTAGCAGATCCCGTGGACACCACTCACCTCCTTACTCAGAAAGAAATTTTTATGAATCAGAAGATCCTGTAAGCAATCCAGAGGTGTCTCCTGTCAGACACCAAAGAAGGAAACAAGAGGAATATAGTTTGAAAGGAAAGTTGAGGAAGCTCAATCCGCCTTCCTTTACGGGTGAAAGAGAAAGGGAAGATGATGTCAAAGCATGGTTGCTTGGGCTCAGGATATATTTTCAGTTGCATAACTATTCATCCAACCTAGAAGCCAATATTTCCACCTACCATTTACACGGGAAAGATGCAATATGGTGGGACCAACTGAAGCAATTGGAACATGTTAATGAAAGTAGGATCACTTGGAAGCGGTTCAGAAGTATTTCCAGAAGGAGTACCTTTCAGAGCATTTCTATGACAAGAAAATATGGGATTTGTTTGAACTTAGGTTGGGAAGCATGACTATCGAAGAATAAGAGAAGAAGTAAGTTGGATTGCTAAAGTATGTCAGGTTCGTTGGTGATTAGAATGTGAAAATACAGATATTTATGATTGTACTGCTATCATTTTATAAGGAAAAGATCAAGTATGATGAACCCAAGACCTTGACTAAAGCTATCAGGAAGGCTAAATACCTATATGAGCAAGGCTAGGCAAGAGAATCCCTGCAGAATTCTTGGAAGGACAAGAAAAATGTGAAGTCCGATCAGAGGAGGAAAGGATTCAAACCTCCCTTCAATAGGAATGAGCCTAATAGAAATCATCAAGATCAATATGCTAAGGGGGATTTCAAGAAGGAAGATTCCTTGGGAAAAAGGGGAAGACCACCAATCCAATGTTGGGGATGCAAGGAAGGTCATGTGTACAAGGATTTCCCACACAGAAAGGATAGAGTGAAGACTATGCACAACAACCATGAGGCTATGAAAGTTGGATATATGGGAAGAAACTATGCATATTTAAATGATCAATAAGCAGAGTACCAATTCAATACGATCGAGGTGGAAGGCAATATCATAAATCAGCATGTTGCTATTTTGATTGATTTAGGATAAATTGATTGCTACATTGATCCTAAGATAGTGGATAGATTACATTTGGAGAAAAGTAAATGGAAAAACAAGTTTGGTTCAGTTAGCCACTGGAACCAAAAGAAGAATACATGATATGGTCAGAAGTTGTTCCATAAGTCTTAATGGCGTGAATACTAGTATGGATCTAAATATCATACCATTGGAGTCTTATGATATTTTGATTGGAATGGATTGGTTGGATAAGCATCATGTTGTCCTAGATTGTCATAAAAAGACATTTACATGTCTTAATGGAAATGGAAAATAGAGCATTGTGAAAGGAGTTCCAAGACCCATCTCTATAAGGGAGATTTCAACCTTACAGCTAAAAAGATGTTTTAGGAAAGGATGTCTATTGTATGCAACTCATGTGGAAGATCTGGATAATACAAAAGGGCCAAGCCCCGAATATTTCTCGATACTATAGGAATTTGGAGATGTATTCCAAGAAATACCTGGATTTCCACCAAGAAGGGAGATAGATTTCTCAATTGATTTAGTGTCAGGAGTTGCTCCGGTTTCAAAAACACCTTACTTAATGAGCACACCATAGTTAAAATAATTACAAATGCAGTTGGAGGAATTGTTGAAGAAAGGGTAGATACGTCCAAGTGTTTCACCTTGGGGAGCACCAATACTTTTTGTCAAAAAGAAGAATGGAACCTTGAGGTTGTGTATTGATTTTTGACAACTGAACAAGTACACTATAAAGAACAAGTATCCTCTAACCTAAATTGATGACCTCTTTGATCATCTAAGAGGAGAAAAGATATTCTCAAAGATTGACCTGAGGGTAGGATACCATCAGGTAAGAATCAGGGAAGAAGACATTCATAAGACAGCCTTTAGGACCAGGTATGGGCATTATGAATTTGTAGTGGTGCCATTTGGACTGACCAATGCACCAGTTGTCTTCATGTGCTTAATGAATGGCATATTCATGAATTATTTGGATAAGTTTGTCATAGTATTCTTGGATCACATACTTATCTATTCTAAGTCTAAAGAGGAGCATGAACATCACTTAAGACTGGTGTTGAAAGTACTGAGAGAACATCAGTTGTATTCCAAATTGAGT
>SNQJ01S0090563.1:0-25021 GCA_010110895.2 Picea sitchensis
TGTTTTTTAATTTAATTTAATTTTAATTGAATTTAGAATATTTTTTTTAAATGTGTTTTTCGGTCATTTAAAAAATAAATTATTTGCGAAGATTTTGTTCTTTCTATTTTTTTTTAATGTAAATTAAAAAAAATAAAAAATAAAATTGTAAATAAATTTTCAATTGACCATTTGGGGTCCAATTTTGGGTTGTTTATTTATGTAGGGTTTTGTTGTCAATATCACAATTTCAACTAGCTTGTAAATAGTTATGATTTTCAAGTTTAGGAAAAAATATTTTGTTTTACGTAGCATCATTTTTTGATTTAGGTGTTGATTTTAAGGTTTTTCTGAGCTACTGTTTGAGTTTCGAAGGCCTTGTTTTAAAAATGTTGTAATTTTGACCCTGTTTAAAAAAATGGTGCTACTAGTAGCACCACTTTTTGATTTGGGGGTTGATTTTCATGTTTTTTACGCAAAAATATGGGCTTTAAGGGCTAGAGTTCTTGTTAAGTAGGTAACTATGTTATGTCTACAATAATGAATACATGATCTCTATATGTACCTATTCACACCTACACATGAGGCCCCTTTACTATTAGGCCGACACTATTACATATATATTTACACATTAAATGTACATTTATCCCCATATATGGCCCCCCTTGGGATCATATCATATACATTTAACCCTATATATTCCCCCTTTGGGTCATAACAATGGTTTCCACATGCTTCGAGATGGAAGTAATTCACAATCTTCTCAAATTCATCAAGGACTAAGCATTGATGCAATACCGAATCTACACCATGGAGATAAAGCATGTCATCAATGATGAGATAATTCTTGGATTGATGGTGTATCCGTAAAAACTCATCTTAGGATAACTGTGGATTAAAATGTCAGGTTTGAATATATACAAAGACATAAATGTACCAAGGATTAGAAGATTCAATGAGGAACAAAGATTCATTTGGCAATGACTCAGTGACTAAATATTCCTCACTTTCTTTGGGAAGTTCTGACATCAACTCCATGAAAGATAAAGACTTATTATATTTCAAAGTAACAAACTCCAAATCAAATTATTACAATATTACTATTGTAATAATTTGAGGATGGAAAATCCTATCTTCCCATATTGTATGACCCACTAATGCTTGACATCATGTGAGAACTATACAAAAAGGTAAAAGGATCACCAAAATGGGGCCCACTCAACTAAACAAGTATAGAGGTTTGGGATTGGGTATATAACTTTCATCAATGACTTAGATCCCCAATTGTTCACTTTCCTATGAATCTCATGTTTGAGTCTCAAATACTACTATGTTTGTGTCGTCCTATGTGGATAATCATTGCCGCCTGGTGGTTTGTGGTTCCTTTATTTCTAGAGGAATCCCTAACTGTCTATGAGAGCGATGAGGAGGTTGTTCAACCATGATGAAATATGTGTTTGAGAAAACAAAAAAAAAAAAGCTAATGCCAACTAGAGAAAATTGTACATCGAAGCACACCCTAGCAAATATATAGGCTCCAACAAACAAGCAAATTATAGTTAAAGGGGCCTTCAAAACACCAATCTAGGGGAATTAGGTCCTAGGATATTCTAGCAAAGGTAATAGATATAGTGTCAATAACCTTCATGCAACAATCACCCAAGGTACAAGTACCTTTGTAAATACAAGCGCCCTCTAGGAAAGATGAAATGGATATTATGTGTTTACCTCATGTACCACAAGTACTGCCCATTTGTAGTCACCTGTGTGATGCCCTTGGAAAAGACACTAATTTCACCACTTCACAATTGTGGTCCAAGACTATGCATATTGGTATGGAATACATGACTAATTCATCATCTCTAAGCTCTAGAGAAAAGTGGTGTCACCCTAAGGACACACAACTTCAATCTAGAACCCATGCACACGTAATAGTCTCACCAAAAAAATGTAGGGAAATCTACTCCACTTTCTTAGATTGACCATAGTGATTAACAAATGTGTTATATGTTCTTTACCTGCAAGCACTTCTAACTAATAATGGATTTTTCTCTCTTTAATCAATTCCTAGTTCAGTTTTGTGGCCTTGGAGAGTTTACTCTCCAATCCTACACCAAGGCCCTAGAAATTAGAATAATGTGTGTTTTCTATAAACAAAACATCTAGTTCATTTCTAAATTAGCACTTATTTTTAATTTATATTATATACTCAAGAGTACGAAATCGAATTAGTGTTTTTATTGACTCTTCTAATTCAAAGAATTAAGCAAGGTACTAGAATGAAAAAGAATGCAATTTTGTTTTTTTCGATGAACTCTATCTATGGAAGGGAGAAAGAGGTTCCATTTTCAAAACTTGAAACAATTATTGATCTGGATTTATGAGCAGAATGAAATAAATAACAAACTGAATACAATAACACAAAGATATGGAAAGAAACAACAAATATCTAGTGAACAATAACTTCTATTGAATAAATAAAATAGGTTGAAACTGTAAAACTGCAGAACTGAAAACAACTTGCTCGAATGGTGGTAGCTATCTCTGAGAAGAGATGTGGCTACTACGTGCATTCGTTTGAGAAAAATTATTACAATGAGGCTCCAGGGGACTTTTTAACATTATTAATGAATTCCAAAACCCTAAATATCCAAAAACCTAACCCTAGGAGACGAAACACCAAAAGTCATGTGGGCCCTGATGGGTAAGTTGGTACCTCAACTTCTCAGGGTCGTAACTTTTGCATACAACCTCCGTTTTAGTCACGTGATATCCCGTTGGAAAGGTATTTTTGATAACTACACATTATTCCATCAAACTCTAACTCCATCTATAATTTGACTATGGAAATCCAAAAAAAAACTATTTAGGGCCCCAAAATGGCCTTAGAAGTACAAAAAGATGTACTGACATGAAAATTTCCAAAATAAGCCAGTTGGATTAAGTGGGTGGCCACCAATATCCACTTGGAAGCTGTGTAGGGATTAATATATCCCTGAAAGTGTAGAACCCACAATTACAAAGAATTATAGAAGAAAATGTTGAACTAAAATTGTCAAAAGGATCCAGTTGGAATAGGTGGGTGGCCACCAATATCCACCTGGATCATTCCTCCCCCCTTAGGAATATATGGTCTCCATTGCATTGAGTACCCCCATTAGGTGAGGAAATTTCTACTGAATTTGGCCTTGCGTGAGCCATTTTCCTTGGTGTAGGAGCTACCCTGCCTTAAAAACCCAATAAAGTTGGATCCTCTATTGGCAAGTGCCATTGACCTATGTGTCCACTATCTGATCAGTGGATGCTTGTTCCATGAACTTAGGGTTGAGATATGTTGGTTTCAATTGTTCTACGATCTCTAAGGTGTCCAATAATGGTGGAAAGTATGGTCGGAGGAGGTCCACATTGAACACTGGGTGGAAGCTAAGGAAGGGGGGAGTGTTGAGCTCAAAACCATTGTCTCCCACAACCTTAGTGATAGTGTAAGGCCCATAGAAAAGTGGAAAAATCTTCTGACGAGGCCCCGTAAGGCGTTCTTTTTGCAAATGTAACCAGACCTTGTCTCCCACCTAAAACTTGTGCAGTACCTGGTGTTGATCATGGCGCTACTTGTACTTAGCATTGGCTTTCTGCAAAATCTCATGGGCCTGTTGGTGGATTTGTTGAATCTGCTCAATGAATCTGGTGGCTTTTTCAGCCTCAGAGTGAACATGGGAATATTATGTCTGTGTGGTTACAAGAAGTAGTGCAACATCAATGGGACCTAAGGGTTGGAATCTGAGCCCCACCTGAAAAGGGCTATGGCTGGTAG
Source organism: Picea sitchensis (assembly GCA_010110895.2). NCBI lineage: Eukaryota > Viridiplantae > Streptophyta > Pinopsida > Pinales > Pinaceae > Picea > Picea sitchensis. Next base: position 3,791 of record SNQJ01S0090563.1, read on the forward strand.
AGCTATGGAGAGCCATGTTGTAGATGTGTTGAACATAGGGAAGAATCTCATCCCATGTATGTGAATTCTTAGATTTATACATGCGTAGGATGTGAACAATCATTCGATTGACACCCTCTATATGGCCATTGGTTTGAGGGTGGAAGGCAGTGGATTTAGTGATCTTGGTGTCCAATAGTGACCAGAGACTTGACCAAAATGTATTGAGGAATATATTTTCCCGATCAAAGATGATGGTCTATGGTATCCAAAAATGAACCCACACTAGTTCGAACAAGATCTTGGCAGTATATGCCATTGTGATTCTCTTCTTGTAGGTTGTGAGAATTTCCATCTTTGAAAACCGATCAAATACCACAAATACACAATGTTTTCCTTGCTTGGTGGAAGGAAGGCCATACATGTAATCCATCGAAATGGATTCCCAAGGCCTATCGAGAGTAGAAAGAGGGGTGTACAAGCCTTGCTTCTTGATGGTTGGCTTGGCAATGGCAATGGAAGTGAAAGATATGATATACTTGTTGACGTCCTATCAAAGTTTTTTCCAATAAAAATGTTTATGTAGAATGACCATAATTTTCTCCATGCCAAAATGTCATGCCATCCGATTGTAGTGAGCTTCCCAAATCAGTTTAGCATGCTTTCTTGCAGGAACATAGAGGTGGCCCATATGGCATACCAGTCTGTCATGAATGTGAAGATTGGCAACATGCACGTGTGTACCCAATAGCTGATACGTGGTGGTGAAGTCAGGATCTTTCTAATAAATTTGGGGCCACTCAGATGCCTCATGCCCACAGGAATGGAGCATGGTGGTGAGTGAATCCATGGGAGGTTGACTAAGGCAGTCAACGACATGATTTATGATTCTTGTATTATACTTGATTTTGATATGGAACTGCTACAGGTATGTGAACCAATTCTGAATGGTGGTCATTATGAAACTTCCTGTGTGTCTGTATGAATTGTAGAGGCTTGTGATCAATGTGGATGATTGTCTCCTTTCCCAGAATGTAATTTTTCCATTGACTACATGCTTGTACAATGGAATACATTTCCTTATCATAGGTGGGGTATTTCTAAACAGTATCTGAGAGTGTCTCACTATGGTATGTCGTTGGATGACAATGTTGAGTGAGAACTATGCCTACAACATATTTGGATGCATCAGTCTCAATCTTGAATGATTGTTGTAGATTAGGTAAGGAGATTACTAGAGATTAGCATAAGCGATGCTTCTGATCATGAAAATCTCATTTTTGTTCCTTCCCCCATGCAAAATTTTCCTTGCCATTGCCCTTGGACATTTGGCTGAGGGCCCATGCAATATGGGTGAATCCCAACATGAACTATCGGTAGAAGTTGGCAAGTCCCATGAAGATTTGAATCTCAATTAGTGTGGTCGGGGCTATCAAGTCATGGATGACTTGGATCTTAGCTAGATCCACATTTACCCCATATTCATCAACTATGTAGCGCAAGTATTGGACCCTGTTCATGCCAAAGGAGCATTTTTCAAAGTTGGCATATAGCTTGTGCTGCCGTAGAGTGCTCAAAACCTATTGAATATGTTGTATGTGCTCCTCCCAAGTTCTGTTGAAGATGAGGATGTCATCCGGATATACTACCACAAAACAGTTGATGAAGTGTCTCAATGCATCACCCATCAACCTCAAGAAAGTTGTTGGTGAATGTTTTAGGCCAAAGGGCGTGACCAACCATTCGAAGTGACCTTCTTTATATTTGAAAGTTGTCTTCCATACATCAGTCGATTCGATGGGAACCTGGTGGTATCTAGACTTCAGGTCAATCATGCTAAAGAACTTGCCCTCCTTGAGTTGGTCAAGAAGGTAATCAATTCATGGAATTGGGTACCGATTCTTGACTGTGATTTTGTTTAATTGTCTGTAATAAATGCAAAGTCGTCAGGTCATGTATTTCTTCAGTACCAGTACAATCAGGGTTTTGCAAGGGGTAGAGTTGAGTCTGATGTGCCCATTTTGAAGAAGCTCTTGGATCTGACACTTGATTTCATCGTTTTCCATCAACAAGAGATGATAATCTGGTCCATTAGGCAGAGGTGCATCGAGGGTTAGATCAATTGGATGCTTAACTTGGAAGTGCACCGATACCCTGGTGGGTGAGGAGAATATGTCTTTGTACTCTTCCATGATTCCATCCACTTGATTCTACTGCAAAGAGAGGCTTTGTGTAAAGGTCACAAAGAATACGGGTCACAAAGAAGACAAACTTCTCGGTCTATGAAATGACCTTACTGCATTTCTTAGCAGAGATTAAAGAAATAATAGCAGGCGACACTACCTATGGTATCCTGTACAATTGTCTACCAAAAATAATAATAACATTGTGGGGTCTAGACTCATATACAACATGTCACTTCCACAAATATGGTTTTCCTAAAAGAACATCACAAACTTCAAGGGGAGAAATATCAGACAATACCTCATCTTTGAAGGGCTTGATGTCATAGGGCAGACGACACTATTGGATGATGTGGAGATCTGTTCCTTAGAGAAGCTAGCTAATCGTGTAGGGTTGTGGGTACAGTTTCATAGGTAGGTCCAATTGCTTGATGTCCTCTGCTGAGATCTAGTTATTCTAACTATCACTATTGACAATGAAATGAAGTAGAGCCCCCTTTACCCACATCTGTGAGTGAAAGAGGCGCTCCCCTTCCTCTAGTTCTTCTAGTTCGATTGGTTGGAATTTGGTGGTAGCGACAGTGGCACTGGGTTCAAAATTGATAATCTGCTTCCCTCCTTCTGGATTTGATTTGGAGTCAGAATCTACCTCTGAATCATAAGATTTCATCTTGACCCCCAGTGATTTCTTAGAGAGACATTCTTCGGTGTTGTTCCAAGGGATTTTATGGTATTCACACCACTTTCTCGTGTCCTTCTTCAACTTCTCATTACCCTTCTTATGTTGCGACTTGGACTGGTTGTCCTGAGAGTGACCATCTTTCATCTGTCCCTTTTTTTATGGGTTGGGGTCGCCTTTTCCTTGCTTCAGCTGTGAGGAGTTTGAAGATCCAAACTCTCTCCTCTTCTGCTTAAATTTATGCTCGATATTGATAGCATATCTATAAGTTGTACCCAATGATGCGATGTCCAGAAACTCCATTTATGTTTGAATGTATCTATGCATAAAACCATGGTATTTGAGCACTAGATGTCATTCAAAGTATTTGATACCCAATTTGGTGCACAAGGTATGGAAAATATTGGTGAAATTCGGTACTGTTTGGTCCCTTTCCTGACATAGGGTGGTCCATCTTGTGTACTGGTCCTCGTAGATTCCAACATGGTAGTATTGTTCTTTAATGACATCCCTGAAGGAATACCATGTGGGGGCGACTGAAAATATTTCATATTCCTCTATGGCCCTTTTCTCAGAGTAAGTATCCCACCACTCCTTAACATGGGGGACAACCTTGAGGAGTGAAAAAGTAATTTTTTCCCTATCGAAAAATTTGTGGACCAAAAATACCCTTCAAGCAGATTCAACCACTTATCTATAACATCCGCATATATCTATCCTTCAAATAATGGAATATCAAAATTTACTTGTACCTTGAAGGGGTTTGCATGGCCTCTTGATGAAGATGTGTCTCATGTGGGAAGTAGTTGAAGGATCTATGCAAATTTGTCCATCATTTTGGTCCTTTGTTGTGCAAAGGATTCCTTGAGAAACAGTTTAAAAGGATCTCATGCTCCATCATATTTCTTCTTATCCCCAATGATTTTTGGTTGGTCTCAACGCGACTGATCTTGAAAAGCCTCGACTAGTTCAAGTCCCAACTTCTTGTACCCAGATCTTGTCGGGGACATGAACGAAGAAAAATAAATGAAGAGCAGACCTCTTTGATACCACTGATCCATATTTATAAGAGAAATGAAATAAATAATAGACTGAATACAATAACATAGAGACATAGAGAGCAACAACAAATATCCAGTGAAAAATAACTTCTATTGAATAACTAAAATAGGTTGAAACTGTAAAACTATAGAACTGAAAATAACTTGCTCGAATGGTGGTAGCTATCTCTGAGAATAGATGTGGATGCTACGTGCATCCTTCTGAGTAGAATGATTACAATGAGGCACCAAGGGATTTTTTAACATTACTCATGAATGCCAAAAAACTAGACATCCAAAAACCTAACCCTAGGAGATGAAACACCAAACGTTATGTTGGCCTCGATGGGTAAGTTGGTACCTCAACTTCCCGGGGTCATAACGTTTTCATATGACCTTCGTTTTAGGCGTGTGATAGCCCATTAGAAAGGTATTTTGGAGAACTACACATTATGCCATAAACATTTGACTCCATCTATAGTTTGATTGTGGCAAGCCAAAAGAACATTGTTTAAGGGCCCAAAACAACCCTAGAAGTACAAAAAGATGTACTGACATGAAAATTTCCAAAATAATCCAGTTGGATTAGGTGGGAAGCCACCAATATCCACCTAGAAGCTATGTAGGGCTGTATACAACCCCATAAGTGTATACCCCACAATTACAAAGAATTACAGAAGAACATGTTGAACTAAAATTGACAAAAGGAGCCAGTTGGAATAGGTGGGTGGCCACCAATATCCACCTGGATCAATTATGTAGCAATAACTCCTTAAACGAAATTACCAAAATATATCACTTAAAGAAATTTTAGATCTCAATCAAACCAATTCTCACTATGCAACTTTCACAAGAAACCACAAATGCCTAAAAAAATGATTGTGAGATGCAATTTCACTTTCAATTTGAATGAAACAAGGAGTGCAAAACATAAAATGATCTAGATGAGATGCAATTTGTTTTGATCCATTCACAATTCAAACAAGCAAAAGAATGCAAATCTCAAAATGATGAAAAATGCAATGTGACCTCTTTTAACCCAATCATGATTTGAATGAGCTAAAGGATGTAGGATTGGAGATGCATATTCTAGTTACTAATGACCAACAACATTTCCAAGCCAAGAGACACTCAACTCAACATGCAATAGGATAATAAAATCTAAAAAACTGACCTATGGAACTTGGCCATGGATTTCTATGTAGCCACTAGTAGCCAGATAGCCTTGGTCGTGGGTTCCTTTTGAGCGACAAGTGGCCATATATCTTGGCCATGGGTTGTGTAAGGAAAAATTTTGGTTGGACATAACTATTCTTAAGGATAGTTGCAAGAACAAGGGAAATTAAGGGAAAATAAACAAAATGGCTACCCAGATCTGAATGAAAACAACTTGCATGCACTCAAGAATGAAATTCACACAGCACTTAAAGTCTACAAACACTTTTTGGGATAAAAAGGAGAAATAAAAGTTCCTCAAAAACTATGAAAGAAATCAAAGTTCTTCCTTAGTGGAATCACCAATTCTGTTGAAGGGAAATTCACCTACAGATAAGAAAATCCCTTGATTAGATAGATATAAGCCAACGATAGACAATATGATAGACAACGTACCTCTTTCCTCTAGAAATTATCATGCATTTCATAAGGAAATGAAAGATATAAGGATAAACTTAATTGAATTATGATGGTTTTCCATTCGTATCCAATATCTCCTTCCTAGATCCAACCACAACAATGGCACTTCACCTAGTTACCTACACAATCATCAGAAAAGGACAACCTTCCTCATATCTTCATTACATAACAAATGAAATATATCATGAATTAAGCTCTAATATAGTATCTCAATCCTACTTAGATCAACAAAATCATATTTGAGACACAAGATAGATCAATGAACATACAAATTTTGGAGGGGGGAGAGAGTAAATATATATTCACAAAATAAGATTTACAACACAATTGATTTACCTTGAGATTTTTTGTAGTACTCCAAGCTCCAATGACCCAAATATCCCCTCCTTATCCACAAGATCACATTGTTGAACAAGCATGATCTTACATCGTATTACGATAAGATGTTGTTGGAGGACTAGCTAGTAGACTACACTAGGAAATCGACCAATGCAATATTTCAATTGATTGCAGAGACAAGTCGAATAAGTAGTTGAGTCGGTTGACTGTCGAGTTGGGTTGACTGACTAGGGTTCTTAGAGTAGTTTTAAGTACCTACCACCAAAATCAATGTATAAATAGATGTGATCATGGATTTAACAAGATAATAAAGTGGTGCTTGATCTAATATAATAAAAGAATACATATTGTTGGTTCCACTACTACTTTTATTCTCTATCTCCTTCTATGTATGCTTGGTTGTATATTATTATAGAATAGTTTGTATATTATTTTGTGTATGTGCATTACTGCTAACCTCTTTATGTAATTCCTTAGATTACAATATTGTTTCCTTTGTCAATAGTACATGAACCGAGACTATATGATAGTTGTGTGCATGCATAAATTTTGAGTTTAGAGGAGTTTCATGAGTGGTGGCAAAGAAAATTGAATAATTATATGAAACAATATGCTAGAAGGAATTTACTAACTCTCTCACAAGAAAGGGCACAAGTTTTCATTGAAATACGCAAAAACAAATAGAGGCAATTCCAGAAGAGATAAAGAAATACAACGATCTATCCGCACATGAATAATATCACAAAAGACCAATAGTTGTTGTCAAATTTGATCAACGGTGGAAAAACCAATATATATGATTGGGTAGAGAAAATTTCAGAGTATTTTTGTGAAGAACAAGTAGTAGAAGAGCACACATCTTTGGACAACGTTAAAACAAGGTTTTGCAATGACCTTCATGAAAACTTTCTTTGTATAGTACCAACGTTGTTACAAAAGTTTCTAATTGATAAGGGTGTTGGTCACATTGTTGAACCAATACCTTCTCTAATAACTCCAATCAATTTCAACTAGAATAAAAGACAAGAGGAGTGGAAGAAATTTTTTGAATGCCGACTACAAGAATAATAAAAAAGTGTGGGAATATTTTCTACAGAAATGAACACGGTCGACTATGTTTTCATTGTTGAATAAGAGTAATATCAGGGTCAATAATGGGGTGTAACTATTCATGAGATTCTTGAAATGGAGTAAAAACCCTAGAAAACCTACATCGAGGAAGACATCACAAGAATTCTAATAAAAGGGAGGATATCGAAAAAAAAACAAAGGGAATATACACTGGACGAAGAAATAAAGAAAAGTACTACAAAGAGAATGCTATTTCATAAGACAATGATCGACCTGCAAAATATTTGATGGGAAAAATAAAGAAGAGAAGAGTTGACATACATGATGACTTGGACCATCTTCAATCCAAAAAAATAAGTCCTTAGGAGCGATGAGTCACTGGAGCATTGGAAATATCTAAGTTTGATATTGATCAATCAAATGTGGAAGAGGAAGTAGCCCCAAAGATTCCTAGGTTAGACACATAAATGAAATTGGTGGAGGCTTTCATTGGTTCCCTTTGACTAAAAAAGAATATTGAAAGTATGGATGTTAACAATTTTATACCCACGCTGTGTAGATATCTTGACTCAAGTCAAGCAAGTCCCATAGTTAGAGAATTCCTCTAGAAATTTCTACAAATAAATTATATCCTTCCTTTAGTGTGGCATCAATTAGAAGACCAAGGATGAGTCATTGATAGACTATGGATTTAAATACCCTAGTATGAAGGCATTTGGGTATGTGTTGAAGGTGATAACAACACACTCCTCAATATTAAGGATATCATGACTATAACCCCCCTCCATAATTTAGTAACTAAAGAAGAACAAATAGATTCGACCAATAGTTACAAACAAGAGATGAAATCATAAATGAGTAATCTTATTGAGTATATAGACTAAGCTTTCCAAACTAGGGAAGTTCCTCATCAAATTGAAAAGTTGGTAGTTGAAGGAACTCTTAATAAGCAATCAATAATACTAGTAAAAAAAGAAACATAGTCTACCCCACCGATAAAACCCCATTTGAAGTTGAAACCCTCCTTTACAAAAAATATTTGCACCATCACTTGCCTTTATAAGAGGGGAATAAAGACCCTAAGAATCATTATATCATATGCAAAAAGTTTTGGGATTCCGTGGAAATCATGAATGAAATAAAACACATGGCATAATTTTCCAAGGCCCTCAAAAAATTAGCACTCACGTAGTTCATGAATTTCACAAATAGTAAAATGAGAAAAAAGGCACAGATTAAGAGAAATTTCCTAAAGTTCTTCAAAACAAAAGATATCAAACACTTGACCGAAAAAAATATCAAAGAAAATAAACAAATGCCAGGAGAATTTGTAAGGGAGTATGATAAAAGATTCAAAGACCTACTTAGTAAAATCCCTTATATGATTGACAATGAATTTCTAGTTCAGTGGTTCATGGTAGGATTACTTCAGAAAATTTGGGAACATTTGAGAATTCATGAGAGTCAATCTTACGAGGATTCCCTAAAAAAATAACAACAAATCAAGTCAAATGATGACTAGAGTGCACCTTCTACAGATAAAAAGGTTGAAGAAAATTTAGAAATGATACAAAAATCACTATGGGACCTTGATGTGTGAAGAAATGATCTTTGGTGTACCATCTGTATGAATGAAGGGGACACTAAAGACTACTACAAATACTGTGAATCAAACAAAAGATAATCAAATGTTAGAAGGGTCTAGACCAAATACTACCATGAAATATGCCAAATCATCACCAATCACACCATGAAGCACTACCCAAATAAATTGAAGAACACAAAGCCAAAATGGTGTGCCAAATGTGAAGTGTTGACCCATAGCACATCTAAATGCCAAAACAATGGTCAAAATAATCCAAATTATCATACTCAAGCTACAGAACAGAACAAGGACCAAGGAGACATAGGAGGTGGATATCAAGGTAGAGGTGAATAGAGGAGGATACCACCACCAGTACAAACAAGGAGGATGTGGTCAAGAAACATTTGAGAAAGTATACTACTTTATCTATCTAGGATTGTCTCGTGAAGGAAATAACTAATTTTGAATTTCGTAATATATGTGGAGTTGACGATAACTCCTCTAAAGATTTCCAAATAATGTTAGAAAAACTAAGAAATATGAGAACTATCAATCTCCTACAAAGTGTGCCTAAACATGAAGTCATCAACTCCAAGAACCTAAATTTCATCACCATATCTAGGGTAGGATGAGAAGACAATGTACCAAAAATACCACAAATTAAGCCTGCAAAGAAAGACAACTAGTACCCTAATCTGTGAAAGGAAAGACAAATCATGATAGAAGTGGTTGGTTTATTTGAAAATGAAGAAGAAGAAGAAAATCAACAAGAACATTGACAAAGATAGTACCAGGAAGAGATGAAGGATCCAGTCTTGGATGAATTCCTCAATCTATTAAAATAATAACAATCAGTAGCTTGATTATTGGAACCACTAAACATCCCTACATAATATAAAGAGGAAAAAAAAAACATCTAAACATATAAGGAAACTCATACAAGAAAATATACAAGACAATTACGACCTACAACTTGACCTAGAAGTCGAAGGGTTTATGATTCCCCAAGTGGTGGTCAACTTAGGTTCTCAAGTTAATATTCTTTCTAAGGAAACATGGATTGGGATGGGAAAACCTAAACTAACCAGATCTAAGAATTTCCTTAAACTCATGGATCAACAATTTGTCAAACCCATTAGCATGTTAAGAAGAATGTAAATTGTTATTATGGGGATACTAACATTGGCTTTGAAGTAATCAATTTGGAAAAAGGTATCCCCACCTATTCAGAGTTGGTCAGATGACCATGGGGAAGAAAAATGAAAATGACCATTTCTCTTGAAAGAGACAATATCATGCTCATAGGAAATGGGAATAATATTATCATACCCTTGGATCCCAGGGAGGGAAAGTCGTGGATGGAGCCTTGGGAAGAAGATATTGATGCTAGAAAAATATGCTAGGCTATCCAAGGAGAAAGAGATAATGTCGAACCTAATATTAGAGGATAATTATTACATGGTTCACCCCTATTGGTTGGTCAAAAATCTATGAATGACAACTTGAAAAATATTATTCAAAAGAGAGAGATTGTTGGTCAATTGAAGCCATCCCTAAAAATAAATTTCTCTCTTACTTTTCTATAAGAGCAATGCCCACAATATATGAAAATAAAATAAAAAATAATCCAAGATTAATCACCATAGACATAAATATGACCTCAACTTTACCATTTCAATTCAAAGAGTGAGATTCACCATCAGTCCACATCAATCAGGTGTCTAAGATGGTCATAGAAAAAGGCCAATTGAAAAGTATAGTGCAATTTTTCACAAGATAAGAACCAAGATGGTGGGACACACACACACACACGTTGCCTACATATTTGGACCGTCACGACCACCAACTTTGTCTAATGCTTCAGTGGAAAGAAATTGTTAGTCACAACTAATATATCCATGTTTAAGTTAGGGTTTGACCTTATCACCCACATTGAATATTATGAGAGGGAATGGAGAAGAATTGGATACAAAGAAAAAATAGTATGGACTCACATGTTCCCTAACACATTGGATGAATTTCCTTATAAATGGTATAAAATTGAAGAGGCATAGGGAAAAACATTCACCTAGAAAGAACTTAAAGAAAATTTCATCAAGGATTTTTCATTTACCCCAGCGGAAGTTGGCCTAACAAAATCCATTATACAAGAAACAAACCTTAGGACCATAGACTTATTAGACAAACCCACTACACAATCGACGAAAATAGAATTTTGTTGAAAGATAATGTTCGTCAATTGGAATAAACAACTTGACTACAAGCCCACCAAAAGCGTAGGAAACACATTTCAACCACAAAAAACACAATTATTACCCATATTACATGAAACACGCCATTGCAATGATCATCACAAAATACAATAGCTCACATCAAATTTCTATAAATGCAACCAACATGAATAAATAATCTTCCACAACAATAACAAGCCCAAGGTGCAGGGACAAAGGAAGTAATATATGTCAAGTGTTCTTTATCCCTCTCTCAATTAAACAAGATAAGTTTCAGAGGGTCTCTATCTTGTCAAATACTGAAGCCACTATGATATTCCATCTAGAAGAGTTTGTCCCCTCCTCGAGAAATATGAAGCCTATAGAATGGTGGCATCAAACCAATAAATTTTTTGACAAGCAACATGCATTGAGGATAAAACCCTACTAGGATTGACAAGTAAAGAACATCGGGGAAAGCACTAGCTTAAGTTTCCAACATCGACTAGCATTGTCGATAAAAGGAGGGATGGAACCCCCCCTCTTAGAAACACAAGAAATTGAAATTCCCTTGAAAAGGTGTAATTCAATCAAAGGTAACTCTAGTCTAGCACCACACATTGTGGTGCAAAAGACATCAAAGGACAAATTCATGGGTTTAGACCCACATAAGTCTTGGGGTGTAAGTGGTGAGAGTGGGGATAGGGTAGCACCCACCATCGACATTCAAAATAACATTCATATGTATTAGTCACATGGAGGTATTTCATTGTTTGCAGTTTTCCTTGTTGACTTGAACGAAGATGAACTTTCCACAACTTTGAGAAAGAACCCAAGTCCCACGACTTTGGTTTTCGTAGGATGCCTTATAGCTTAATGAGTAGCATGCACCACCAACAACTATGTGTCGAGTGCAAGATTTTAAACCAAGCACGTCGACTGATCAGTGGGAGGCACATCTATAATCAATACCAAAAGCATTCATAGAATTTGTTCTAGAAGTGCCAACAAATTCAATTCCAGTACCACCAACAAATGGTAAAACAATACATTCTTGAGAAAATGTCTTGTAAGTTTTGGAATTTTCACATTTTTGTAATTTTGTCTAATTTTGGGATGAATAAGGATTTTAGGGTGGGGGAGATGTTGGAGGGCCTAGTCGACTAGTCTAGGTAGTAAATCGATGTAATATGTTATTCAACTCCAGAGACAAGTTGACTAAGTAGTCGAGTCGGTCGATCATCAAATCAGGTCGACCAACTAGGTTAGTAAGAGAAGTTGTAACTACATGCCACTAGAATCAACATATAAATAGATGTGATCATGGATGTAAGAAGAGAGGAAAATGGCACTTTATCTAATATAATAAAAGACTATCTATTGCTAGTTTCACTACTACTTTTATCCTTCATCTCCTTTTATATATACTTTCTTGTATATTATTGTAGATTGCTTTGTATATTATGTAGTGTATGTAGTTCATAAAAAGAGTTTGTAGAATAAATTCCCTCACCTATGCCCTAATCACACTAGTGTTGATGCCCAACACTCAACAATTATGGGAGACTATAGACTAAAGATTCTTGCTCTAATTGGACTCTAATGCTCTGGAGCTTTCTAAACTCTTTTTATGAATTAGCCCCTTTCCTTAGCTTTGACTACTTCTTATAGATTCTATGAGGAGATAAGAATAGGCTTAATGTTATGTGAATTGTTTGAATCCAAGTCATGCACAAGTTCCATGCCCAATTATGACTTTTTTCCAACCCATTGCTCATTGATCTCTTCATAACTCTCTAGTTCTCAAAGGTGTAAGTGGTGACCATGGGTTTTGTATGGGAAACTCGTAACCATTTGTGCCTTATGTATGAGGAAGGCATAACAAACTTCTCTTCTACTAGGAAGAAGCAAAACCAAGGCTCTTTGTAAGTTTTTATGAGCAATTTCTTTAGTACAAGTGTAATTTCAATGTCATAGCATCTAATGACGTCCTTGCAAGGCCTATGTTAGCAAATACAAGTATAACAAGAATAATTTCCATGGTTAGAGGGTACTCATTCCAATCCCATCCTCATTGATGAAGATTCCTTGCATCCTACCAAAGCTCAGAAGGGGTTTACTAAGCCATCTGAGTTTGTAGGCCAACCAATTTAAGAAAATTGTATCCTGTTTTATGTTTAGCATGGGATTGTATCTCTTTCTTACGAGTTTTAAGCTATGTTATAGGATGTTTTCAGACATATATAGGCTTTTATATGGTTAGCATCATAAAGTTGCAACACTTATTGGGATCTTCCATTATCTACTTTTTTAAACTGGTTGTGGTCTTGGTTTCCCCAACGGTAGGCCACAGTGGGGCATGTTTGTACCATTTCTTGTATGATATGAATATAAGACTTAACTAGTTGTTGTTGTTTTAATTATAGGTTTATGTTATAGATATTAATGTGTTATTTTTATGTGATTTAATTTATACCTTGTTTCATTATAACAATTGGTTAAGTGGTGTTATTTACCCTAATGAAAAAGGAAATTATTATTTATGATTGCATTACCATTGATTCATTCTAGTGGTAGCATTAGCTTTGTATCTTATTAACAATTAATATTCAAGTGTTTAGTACTTCTTTTATACATTTAACATTGGCATTATTTTCAAAGGGGCATCATTTACTTGTGTGCTATATGGGTCTTTTATGATTCCTTGCAATAATAAAAGTGCATCCACTCTTCTGACCATCAAAACCATCTAGTTGTTTTTAATTGTTATTCTCCTAGGATCCTTCAGTCCTAATCAAATTCTTCTAGAGAAAAATATATGTGAAGCATTTTCCATGTGCCCAACTATCCTATTTAAGTTCCACAAAAGTTGACCTTGACAATCCATAGTTTTGGAATTCTAATACAATTAAATATTTTCCTATAGAGGAGGATCGAGTAGTTGTTGTAATGGACTTTTTCATTACCAATCTAACCTATTTGATTGAACTATACGAGGAGTGGAGGGAATATACCTATAAACCTAGGAGACCTTTTTCTCTGAGTCCTCTTATGTGGACTTCAATGATGTTGTCACAACTAAGTGATCATAGAGATTTTTTACTATAGAACCCTTTATGCATCCCACCATCACAAGTGCTTGCATAGTTATCACATCTAAGATGGTGCAACTTGGACATTCATCTATGTCGCTTCCATATGTTCCCTTGTGTGATGGGTTGATAGATGGAAAACTATACTTATTAGTTATAAAGCATCTCTCTACATTTGTAGATGGATACCTAGAAACTCTCTTATTTCATTGACACCCTCCATGAATTCATGTTCAAGTGACGAGGAAGTATAAGACACAATCGACGACGTTCAAGTGACAAGGAAGTTTTTAAATGATATGAGGAAACAATCTAGCTAATGACAAGGATACTCACCTGATGAATATTAAGTGGAAAACCGTTGAACTACTTAATGACTTTGATCAATGATTGCATGAAGACTTTGAATGTAGCAAGGGAAATATTCTCGATTGAAACCAAGACATGTAACTATTATCATACTCCTTCCCTCTTACCATCCATGTTATATTTTATATTATAAACCCTTCAATTAACCATTAGAAGTTGTAGAAACTTTCTCAATGCTTTGATGGTGTGATGAATAATTCCTTTAGACAAATAAACCTCTAGACTCTTATTCTTGACCAAATTTAGGCATTGACACAAAACTCATGGAACTGTTAAAAAGGAAGACATGGGATATCTTTTGTGCAAGTATAATTACTTTCCCATTGGATTTCCCTTGTAGAGACCCACTAATACTGCATATTTGTGACAATCCATCTATAAATACATATATAATATTCCTAACAACTACTACTTTGTGTGTAATACATGGAATCATAATCAACATGAGTGTTACACTATTAAATCAACCAATGTTTACATATTATAGTCAAAACATCCATTCCCAAGATGGTGGGAACTATGTAGCTTATATTGTTAGTTGTCTCTAATTTAGTTTAGTTCATTCCTACATAAGAACTAGTTCAAAAGATCATGATTCATGCAAAAGTGATTATGCCAACCAAGTTTAATGTGGGGCTCATAATACCCCAATTTTACCCCTTGGGACATTTTCAATAACAATATATACATATTATAAATGCATGGTTATTTTAACAAGTGCCAAGCCCAGCGATATGGTTTAAGTCCTAATGTTCTCATGATGTAAATGCTATACATACAAGTCCCTAGTGTAGATTGCTCCTCTTCTTGTGCTTAATGATCATTATCCAGTAGGTTTTTTTGATGGAGTCTCCCAGGATAGAGGACAAAAATGTGGGGCTGATATTTTCATAAAGATGAATACTTATTAATCTTTCACGTTGAAATTAAATTGTGGTCAGGGGAAAAACACTAGAGGGGAGCTTCTTGCTCTTTGTAGTTTATTGTTTTTTGCATATTCCATAAATTTCCACCAAATGCAGATTTTAGGAGACTCCAAAGTTATTGTGGACTGGTTTAATCATAAAGCACAACTACAGGTGGCAACTCTTCAAGGATGGATTCAGAAAATATGTATGTTGGCAATTAAATTCTTTTTCCTTTCATTAAGCCATATTTACAGGGAATATAACTCGGTTGCTAATAAATTGTCAAAGAAAGCCCTTTTGTTAGATGAAGAAAGGCTAGTTGTGGAGGAGTTTGAGGGCAACATTTCAAGCCCTTTGCAATTCATTGATATCTTCTAAACTGTTGTTGTCATTTTTGGGGGGCTGGAAGTTAAGTGGATTACCTTGCACTTTCTGTCATGATCTAGATGTAGGTTGCTTGGAAGTTTCATACCTTTTTGAGTCGATATTTTTTTGTTCATGTATACAAGAACTCTTTGTATTTTTGTGTTTTGAAAGTATTTATGGAAATTGATTCTAGTCTGCTATATGCTGTAATGTTTTTATATATTTTAATATAAATATAGAGTTTTTTTTCATGTGAAAAAAAATAAAAATAAAAATTCCTTAGTGTAGAGAAAGGTCCAGGCCCAACTATAAAACATGGAAAGCCTTAATTAAACTTTGGTTTGAGTTTTTCACCGTGTGGTAATGTAACCATGGTGAAGTTCCTTCAAGTTCATTTGACGCCATGACTTCTTTTGGTTTCACGAAGCCTCCCCACCGATTTCCACGTGGGACCTTATTAGCTAATCGAGCCTTCGTTCTCTCTTTTCTTTCGAGCTTGATACGCAATTTCCAAATTTGGGACCTATGTTTGATATAAGTAGATTTTTCTCTTTGTTTTGATTGAAATAGACTTATGCCCGATTCATAGTTTGGCACCAATTTACGAATCAGATAATCCTTTGAAAATTGGGTTCTCCTTGTCAACCATGTTTGGAGAAGTGGCCTCGGCTTTTGGATTGACCATGATCGTTAAATCGAGTCCTATAATTTCCTCCTCTTCAAGAGAGCCTATGCATGATTCAAATTGTCATGTCTGATTTGGTATAGGCTAAACGTTTTATGTTTTTAACGTTTTGGTAATTATGATTGGAATCTGGCAAAGTAAATGTTGCCAAGATCACAATGATTCAGCGCTCTCGAAAACCCCATGATACATGGAATATGTAATCTCACTAACCAAAATCTATAATTTTCTCAATTTTTGATCGGATTTTGGACAAAACTAGTCTGAAAAAGTTTAAAAAAGAGTAAAAATGTAGATTCCTTAATCTTTTAGTCACCTTGAGTGTTATTAATGGAAGTGGATAATCTTTAAGCGACGATGAGACTTTCAGTATAAGCAACTAAGATCAATTGGACTTGGTTTAAACGTTTTGCATTTTTCTCTTTTTTTGGAACTTTTTCAGACTAGTTTTGTCCAAAATCCTACCAGAAATTTAGAAAATTGCAGATTTCAGGTTAAAGACTTAAAATGTTTAGCCTAGGCCATTTCTCATTGTTATCTAAATTCACCAATTTGAGTATGAAACATTGCATACATATCAAACTCGAATGCATTGTTCGTTATAACATTCAAACATGTGATATATTGTATTTGAAACTTGCATGAGTTAGAATTTGGGTAATATGGTTTTTGTATTTTTTTGGAATTGCTTGTTTCTTGAAGTTACCGTTGATTTTGATTTTACATCTTGTTTGAACTTATAAATGTGATTTTATTCTAGGGAATTTTTCATCACTCCTTGTTTTTTTTACCCAAGAACATGTAACTATTTCCCTTTGCATCCGCATGTACAATCTGCTCAACAATCCACTGAACCTATTTTGATAAGAGAAGAACCCAAAGAAACAACACTAGTAATAGAGCAATTAGCCTCAATAACAAATCATCCACTTAAAGGAAAAGAAATCTATAAGGGCAAGAAACATACCATAAATGTTGTTAAAGATGTTAGGTCTCTCATATATTTAGATACCTCTTATACAACTAGGCTTGTTGGTGTTCATACTTATCTTGAATTGTTTCACTTGATAGAAAATGGAAAGGGATTGTGAAATGATGAAGATTTGAATGGAAAAGAAAAAAAGGAAGAAGAAATTGCATAGAATCTCAAGAAATCTTATATTCACAATGCTACAGTAAGATCTCCAATGCTACCTTGTACAAAAATTATCAAATACTAAATGCAACATATCAATATTAATATTAAACAAATTTTAAATAAACAAAACAAGTAAAATAATTCATTTACACACAAATTTGAAAGCTTATTATAAATTTTCAAAAAATTAAAAATCTATTTTACTAATAACTATAATTATTTAAAATTCTTACTAATTAATATAAATAAAAAAGAAACTTCAAAGCTATGGGCAATAAGCCTTTCCCCACATTACAGAGCAAGCTATGTATATTACCTAACCATACCCAACCAACGAATATAATATATGGTAAAAAGGACAATTGAATCATAAGACAAGCCCAAACATATAATCTTAACAAGAATACCAATCCCAATCAGCATACCACAACATAGTGGAGTTAACTAGACATATCTAATAAACATTAGGTGATGATTGATTAAGCAATTGTCACAACATTCTCATTGTTTTTTCGGAATTTTTTCTTCATTAAATTTGTATTAGGTTGGACATTATAACTATTATATTATACATTGTCACAACATTCTCATTGTTTTTTGGAATTTTGTCTTCATTAAATTTGTATTAGGTTAGACATTATAACTATTATACATTGAAATTTGGTGAATATTGTACATTTGACATTATTATTGGTAGTTGGAGTAACGTGTAGAACTTTGAGTGTACAACCTTTGACCTTTAAGTCTAAGTGCTCATTTCCCATCATGAATAAGAGAGACATGCACCTTCACTATTGAGTTTTATCACCTAAAATTAGTTTCCTTTCACATTATGAGTAAGGGAGACTTGCACCTTGAAAATTGAGTCTTCGTCACTTGAACCATGGAGACTTGTAGACATATTTTTGAATATTAAGCGTAGTTTGTAGTCATGTTTTTGGAATAATTGAGTTGTTTATACTTTTTCTTACTTTTAGTTGGTCATGTGTAAATTTAGTGCCCTTTATGAAATGTCATTTTCAAATCATTTGCATTTATATTTTAATATTTTGGAATAGAAAAGTTGATAGTAAGTGAAGGGTAATTTTTTTTTTCAAGGAAATAATTTTATAATAATAATAATAATTTAATTTTGTGGTCATAGTCAAGCCAGATATAAAATTGGTGTATGAGACCTCTTTAATTGTGGAACAAGGGATCCCCCCGCATGCACACAATGATTTGACTACTAAATTCTACGGAGGTGTACATATCCTACCCCTCTCTAGATTTGGACCTCTAACCTCCTAGGAGGAAACACATGTTCTTAACCATTAGACATTGGTATCATGTTAGTCTTAATGGAGCTTGTTATCACAGGATTTGTACTTGTGCAAATCCCTTCACAAGATACCAATCTTGTGTAATAATTGGAAGTAGTTGCCACTGCCACCTAGACAAATACTTTCCTTGTTTAGTGTTGGGTCAAGATCTAACACAAAGGAGGCTTCCCTTGTGACCTTAAGGGATCCTATAGCAATCTAGGGGCAAGTCTATGGCCCCCTATCTCGGTCACTCAATGAAATAGTCTAGGTCTAGGAAAGTAGAAAGGATAGGATTAGTTAGACAAGGTAATTGGTTGGTGTGTGTGAGACAAGAAGTTTTCCAATGCATACAATGATACTTACCAAGTTAGATTAATCACTAATCACCTCTAGATCATTGGATTATCAAGTAAAATGATTTTTGTTGTAAAATTGTAGCAATAAACAATTGTATATCAACAATATATGTTTCACAACAACAACAACAAGAAATTTGCTCGGAACAAATAGTAATTATGTCTTAGAATTATGTTAGATTTTGTCCACACCTCAGGTCTATCTATTGTTTCGATAGTTATACACAAATTAACACAATTTGAATTGTAAACATAAACACACTAAGATCCCTAATCATTTAGCACGACAGAAGACTCAAAAGCTAGGAATTAGATCATACATTATACATAGGAATTTAATGCCCAAATCACATGTTCTTAAAAACGGAACAATGGAATTCCGTACCGGGGATAATGGCCCAATTTTACTTACACAAAAAATTTCCAAAACAAGGAAAATCATATTATACAAAAAACCCTTGCTCAATTCTAAAACCCTCATTGGTTTCCATCCAAAGAATGCTCTCAATGGATGACCTTGCTGCTGACTTGAGCATGCACTTGAAGGTTGTCTCTTCTCTATTGTTGGGTTGGTTGTAATAGCCCCCAATGATTTTCCAAATCTGCTTCATTGAGGTTGTCTATAACAACCCTCTAGGCTGTCCAAAAGCTGTTGTTACACATTTATAACAACCCTCTAATCAACTCTTAGGTATGCAACGAGGTTGTTATACTATCCCACCAGTCTTCATGTTTTCCACCACATGGGTTGCCCCCCTTCCTAAATAGCTAAGATGGATCTAAAAACCCTAAACAACAATAACCAGGTGTCCAAAACTTGTTTCCCCTTAGAAGCTTCCTTATTGACCTGTTATGCACAAGTGGTAGCCTCTAACACTACCGGCCAGAAATGCACTTCATGTAGGCTGAAGCTTCTATACACTATTGGAAGCCTTCTCCTCACAACGAATAGGTCGTTCCAGCCTTACAAAAACCTATGGCAGCTTCACACTAACAAGTTGAGCCTCTCCTAGGCTAGGACCTACCCTTTCCTTGTAGGCTGACCCTCAGAACAATTGATGCTAGGTTATATCTAGTTTTAGCATCCTTGCAAGTGTTGTGAATTCCCTTCCTTGGTTGGTCGAGGCTCTCCCGGCTGCCCATAAATGATTACAACACTCATGTTCTTGTTGGTTGAGTTCTCCTCCAAAAGAATCTACTCAAACAGTCACAACATACCTATTCCATACTTAAATGGTCCTCCTCTTCATGGTACCTGTCTAAAAAAATAACATAAGATATTAGAATTGAGGCCTTTCAACCTCCTCCATGGTTGTATTGTGGTCACTAGGTGGTTGGACTGAGGTCACCAAGACTCCTCCTCACTTATTAGTCCACAAATATCAAATTTCACAATGACTTGATATTTATTTATACAATTCCAAGGGGTGTGTCAAAAGAGACTCCACAAGTCAACATTAAATTAGAATAATTTAATATTCTTGTGTAGGTGTGAATCCCCAACACAAGCCCATGAAGCCCATCATCAAACCCCCACGCCCCCAACTCAAGATATAAGGGGGTTTTCTCTGAACCGAAAGTGTGAGATGGTGCCTACGACGATTCCAACATGACCAACACCTAGGGCATGTGATAATACCTGCTCGAAGCTAAAAAAATCAAGCCTTAAATGAGTATATCATCGTCCAATTGTCAAACAATATTTTTGAGGAAATTTTACCACAGTGTTAAGTAAATATTCAATAATATATTCAAGTTCTAATGGTTGTAACATTCATGTATAACAACAACAATATTGACAATGAATTTTCAAGGTGTAGAAGCACAATTAGCTTGTCGATGAAGTCACAAAGCTAAACTGAGAGAGTGATTTTGAGATTGTTGAGAGAGTTTAGTTATTAGGTCATCACAAGCATAAAGACTAGTTTCATTTTACTTCCTTGGGAAAATGGAGTTATGCACAACTTGAAGATCAATTTAGAAGACAAGGAAAAGGTGAGTGAACAAAACCCTAGGAATATATCCTCATAGGCCTAGGATGTCTCCTTCTTTCCAAGTCACCTAGCTTAGATAAACAAGAGAAATAGGTTTTAAACCCGAGGAGGATAGCCAATCCTAACCCCTAGAACCAAACCATAGCTAAGGAAAGCCTTAAGGGGATATCCACTCCTAAACCTTAAGACAAACCTTGAATGCTTCAACAAAACAAGAGGGATGATTTGAAGGAGAGAATAAAAACTCTTAATCCTCTAGGATTTGCTAGCAAAATTTAAGAAATATCAATGTAACATG